>CAUYRH010075045.1:0-209991 GCA_963574655.1 Perodicticus potto
TCAACACGTCTGTTCACACTCTTTCCCTCGCCGACGCGCTTCCTTTCTCTCCTGAGCGTGTGTGCACACCTGTGTGGTGCACCTGAGTGTTGCACACCTGTGCAGTGCTCCTGAGCATGTGTGCATACCTGTGAGGTGCTCCTGAACGTGTGTGCACACCTGTGAGGTGCTCCTGAACGTGTGTGCACACCTGTGAGGTGCTCCTGAGTGTTGCACACCTGTGTGGTGCTCCTGAGCATGTATGCACACCTGTGTGGTGCTCCTGAGTGTTGCACACCTGTGCAGTGCTCCTGAGCGTGTGTGCACACCTGTAAGGTGCTCCTGAGCGTGTGTGCACACCTGTGTGGTGCTCCTGAGTGTTGCACACCTGTGAAGTGCTCCTGAGCATGTGTGTACACCTGTGAGGTGCTCCTGAGTGTGTGTGCACACCTGTGTGGTGCTCCTGAGTGTGTGTACACACCTGTGTGGTGCTCCTGAGCATGTGTGCACACCTGTGAGATGCTCCTGAACGTGTGTGCACACCTGTGTGGTGCACCTGAGTGTTGCACACCTGTGCAGTGCTCCTGAGCATGTGTGCACACCTGTGAGGTGCTCCTGAACGTGTGTGCACACCTGTGAGGTGGTCCTGAACGTGTGTGCACACCTGTGAGGTGCTCCTGAGCGTGTGTGCACACCTGTGTGGTGCTCCTGAGCGTGTGTGCACACCTGTGTGGTGCTCCTGAGCATGTGTGCACACCTGTGAGGTGCTCCTGAGCGTGTGTGCACACCTGTGTGGTGCTCCTGAGTGTTGCACACCTGTGCGGTTCACCTGTACACATGCATGCTGCTATGCTGTGAGAAGGCGACAGCACTTTCTGTCAGAATTGGTTCATCACCTGCTCGAGTGCCAGGTGTTTCTTAGAGTGCTTGTGCCCAGCTCAGGCTCTGGTGCAGGACCAGCTCTTCACTGCAGAACTCCCAGGCCAGTGGTCGGACAAAAACTGAAAAACCATCAAGCCGCTAGCAGGCAGGTGGGGTGGAGGTATGTACAGGGCACTGGGGGCACAGAAGAGCCAGGACCAGGCCACTTCCCAGAGAAGGTGATGCCTGAGTTAGTGCAAATGTCTGTGTGAGCTGGGGTGGGGTGAGGGGTCCAGAGGCCCAGGAGGGGGGCATGGGGCATTGGGTGTGTGTGGAGTGTAAGCACATGTGTGGCCCAGCCTCAGAAGATGAAATGCCATAAGTCTCATGTCCCCGTGTCTGCAGGCCTTGGTCTGGACTGGGACATGCATTTGTAACTACATCTGAGATTTCAGGGGGAGAAGTTGGTGGCTGCCCTGCCCCAGTTCAAAGGCTTTACCTTGGGAGAACTCAGAATGTCTGTCGCAGAGCTCGGCCCACCCCAGTGACCCAGGAGGCCGGGAGAGACGCTGAGGTCCCACAGCTGCCCCATGTGTCCTTGCATGGCGGGGGTGCTGTGAGGAGGCCATGGGAGTCGACTGATCAGCTACCAGAGGATGTGCTCCTCTGAGAAGAAGTGGGTTTTGCTTTCTCAGGCCTGGAGGATGGACACTGGGTCTGTGCTGTTCTTAATAGCACCGGCCAGCAGGCTCAGACGTTGTGGGGGTACCCTGGGGAGTGGCTGGGGTAGGGCTGCTGGTTTTGGGGTCAGGCCTCTCCCTGTATGGAGCAGTCCGAGCCCCCTCTGTCCAGGCACAGGTCTGCTGCAGGGGGTGGGGAGGGGCTGGGAAGCGCCTTGGCGATCCTGTCACCACAGCGGGGACACTAACCAGTTCTGAGTTCCCTAAGTGCAGTTTCCCATGTGGCCACCAGGCTGGTGGGCTTCCCATGATGGCTGCCTGGGCCTTCCTTCTGGCTCCTGGCGTCTGTCTTTTGGGGCCTGGTGTGAGTGTGGCCCTCATGAACACAACATCTAAGTAGCAGGCTGGGCTCTCTGGCCTCCGTGTGTGTGGACAGTGGTCAGAGCCCCCAATGAGTCAGGTCCCAGGTAAGTCTGTGTAGTCCTCTGATGCTGCCCAAGGCCACCCCCCCCCACCGCTGTCAGGGCCCAGAGCAGATGCCTCTGTTTGGAGATGCTGCCCTGATGCCCTCCTGCCCGTTCTCAGGGCCCCCTCCTTCTGGACATTTGCTGGGACAGTGATCACCTCACAGTGGGTGCTGGACGGGCCTTGCCTGGTGAGAAGCTCCCCCCAGAGCAGGGGCTGGTGTGTGTGTGCGTGTACACATGTGTATGCCGCCCCAGATCCTGGTGACTGGGAACTACTGCCAGTGAGCGGGGAGGCGGGGCTCTGTGTCCCGTTTGTGGCAAAGTTGGGGCTCATGGATGCTGTTGTGTCCATAGAGCACAGACCTGCATTTCTGAGAAACCCAGGGCGGGAGGCACTGCGGCTCCTCAGGGCTTCCCTTGTTTGCAAGACTCTTGTCCATTTACACCAGAGCCCACTGTCACTGGCCCCTCTGCTGCTGAGGGCTGGCTCTTCCCCAGGCAGCCTCCCCAGCCCAGACTGCACTCCCTCCTTGTAAGGCCCAGTCAGGCACGGCAGGCCCGGGTCTGTCCTGAACTGGCCAGGTGGGTGGTCTTCAGTTCAATGATGCTCTGGCTTTGAGATCCTCCCAGATGTGCTTGGAACAGGGGCTGGTATGAAGAAGACCCCAGAGCTGGGTGCAGCCAGCCCCACGCCTCTCTGGGTGGCTGATACTTCCCAACTCATAACTCTTCACGTGTGGCCAGGGGTGCACCCCGGCGTGGAGGGCATGCCTGTGCCTTGGCAGCCAGAGGGAGCAAGGCTCTCTGACATCAGGGGTCTGTGGTTCAGAGGCCTGGACGCCATGCTCCAGCTCACTCACTCTGGCTGGTTGGGTCTCCTCTGACTAGGATGTCACAGGCCGCATGAGGTCGAGGCAGTGCGCTCACTGTTGGGGCCTCCTGCGCTGCCCCCACAGCTGCTTGGCCTGAAATGCAGACTCTGCGACCCGGAGCTGCCCCACCTCTGGGAGCTGAACTGCAGCTGACTCGGCCTCTCCTGCTCCCGGAGCTGAGCTCCTTGGCTCCAGCAGCAGGCGGGGCGTGGAGCAGCAGCCTGGCCTGTGGGAAGGGTTCCTGGGCCCAGCCAACAGACGCCCCCCAGGAGCCCCTGTCCACCCTGTCTCAGCTTGGGCTGACCCGGGGGTCTGACCCTACTTGGAAGGTGCCTAGAGGGAGGGCATGCTCAGACCCATGGGGCCCAGTGATGCCTGAAAGCCCATGTTGCCATGACAGGAAAGGTGCAGTGGTCAGGACACAGCACTAGGGCCACTGCCAGGGTCAAGGCTGCTCTGTCACCTTCCAGCTGACCTCGCCCTGGGACTTGTGCCTCAGCACCCTCAGCTACAGATGGGACGAAGATGACCTCTACCGCTCAGGGGTCCTGTGAGGAGACCCAGAACCGCAGCCCACATGGGTGACTGCAGAGACGGACGCCCACAGCTCCTGGTGTTCAAATGGCCTTTCAAGTGTCTCTACGTCGGAGTTACCTGTGACACCTACGAGTGGCCGCAGCGGTTTCTGAAATGGAAAGGTGGTCGCTTCCAATAGACCTAGAAGCAGCATTAAGCTGTGCATTGCTCATGGGGTAAAAAGTAAAATAAAAATAAACAAAAAGCACCCCCAAAGCTCTCAATCTGTCATACGCTGATGTGCTGGCAGCTGATGGCAGTGCTGAGGAGCTGGAGGGCAGATGGAGGCAGCAGGTCTCCGTGTCCTGGTTCTCTGGGAGCGCCGTCATTGGGGCCACACCTGTAGGTGTGGGACTCAGCCCGAGACGGTTGGCGGGAAGGGCACGTGGCAGGCTACGGGAGGAGGTGGGGGGCGAGTCTAGAGGGTGGTGAGATTATGGCAGGTGAGGTACCCTGCAGGGATCTGTACACACAGGGCCAAGGCATACGTGCTGGGCTGTGGTGACACCTAATGGGGAGAGTGGCTGAGGCCATCCCTCAAGGAGGCGTCCAGGCTTGGCACCCGGGCAGGGCAGGAGGTTCCTGAGTGGGCCATGAGCTGAGCCGGATGGTGCCACCCAGAGCAGCTCCCTGCCCGGAGGGACGTCCCTGCCCATGGGGCATGTGTGCAGAGCAGGTGGAGAGCCACAGCACAAGTTCTGGAAGCTTCACAGCCTTCCCCTCCCACCCCCTTCCTCTCTGGCAGGACGACAGCACCCACCCTACCTGACAGTCAGCACCCAGTCTGATAGGTCAAGAGAAATGCTCGCATGTCCCTCAGTGTGGACAGCGGTGGGTGGGAGAGACTGCTTTGTCAGGCCGGGCAGGGACGAGCCAAACTCCAGGACATGCTGTCCCCTGGCCTGGTCTGCTGGAGTGGGGCCCGTGCTGGGAATGGTGTCTGACCCTGTGTTCCCGGCGGCGCTGAGCAGTGTCCTCAAACGCAGCTGTACCCAGCTGCTCCCTGAATGACATCGTGCAGAAAGTCCACCTCCCCCTTGCAGCTCTGCCAACCAAGGGACCACCCGTCACAGGTGTCTGGGCCTTTCTGGGGACCCATGACCCTTGGGGTGACAGAACAGAAGCCAAGATCTGCAGATTTGGGAAATACGTTGACTTCCTAAAGGCCTCGCCGGTACATCGGGAGCTAAGAAGGTTTGTCTACCATCCAATTCGACGGGCCGCCCTTTCTTCAGGCTTGTGAAGTTGGGGATTGTCCTGGCCTCCAGTGGAACAGCTTGTCACTCCCTCTGACCCGGGCAGAGAGTAGCCACTGTGCCCTTTGCCCTCCCTGAGTTCAGAGGTATTCTACTTAGATGCTGTCCCTGAATCCTCACTGGAACATTGGCCTTCAAAGGGAGGAAGGGAAGCTAAGCCTGTGTTCAAATGTCAGCTAAGTCCCATACTGACTCTGTGCCTCTGGGTTCCTGTGGCTGCCTCCCAGAGGCTCAGGCTCTATCTCAGGGACTTAGTGGAGGGGCCCAGTGTGGATGGTGGTGTGGGTGGGAAGTAGGGAATACTCAGGCCAGGATGGGGAGAAGTCAGGGCCCGGACAGGTGAAGGACCCTAAATGTTTGCAGCCACTGCGCCATCTCTGAAATGAAAGACGGAGATCGTTACTCAAGGGGGAGCTGTGACTGGAAGCAGATTGCTGACCTCGGAGTTCAGGTGTGGGAAGGCTTTAAGAAGCGGGGCAGTTGAGGGATTGCCGATCGTTAGGGGAGGGAGGTTAGTTACAGCACAGTGCAAATACTGACTGTGACAGGAGCATTTGGTCACAAGATAAGTTTAAAGTTGGTCTTCTGTTTACTCACTGCTATGTCCAGAAAGTAGCTGATCTTTTCTTTTTGAATTTGGAAAACTGATTCTTTTTTATTCTCATAGGTAAACCTGAAAATCTTTTTTTTTTTTTTTTTTTTTGAGACAGAGTCTCACTTGTTGCCCTTGGTAGAGTGCTGTGGCATCACAGCTCACAGCATCCTCAAACTCTTGGGCTCGAGCAATTATCTTGTCTCAGCCTCCTGAGTAGCTGGGACTCTAGGCGCCTGCCACTGCGCCAGCTATTTTTTTCTTTTTTTAGAGACAGGGGTCTCGCTCTTGCTCAGGCTAGTCTTGAATCTGTGAGATCAGGCAATCTACCTGCCTCAGTCTCCTAGATTTACAGGTGTGAGCCACTGTGCCTGGCTGAGAATCTTTTTTTATTGAGCTAGAGTCTCCACTCTGTTGCCCGGGCTTGAGTGTAGTGGTGTCATCAGAGCTCACAGCAACCTCAAACTCCTGGGCTCAAGCAATCCTCCTGCCTCAGCCTCCTGAGTAGTGGGACTACAGCTGCCTGCCACCATGCCCAGCTAGTTTAGCTACTGTTTGTAGGGATGGGGTCTTGCTCTTGCTCAGGCTGGACGAGTATCATTTTTGTGCTGTCTCTGGAGCTGGAGGGCAGTAGATAGAATGCAGAATCCAGCAGGGACTACACCCTGCAGGCCGAATGGGGATTATGTGAGGACTTTTGTGCTTACCTATGGTGTCAGATATCATGAAAATTACACACAGAACTTTTTATCTTTTGCTTATCAGCGTAACAAAAGCTGATGTGTATTAGTGTTTGTGTATTTAATGTGTGGCCCAAGACACAATTCTTCTTCCAGTGTATGACAGAGAAGAAGGGAGTTTGGCCACCATTTAATAGAAAGCCACCCCATTGGGTTGGGGCTGCAAGGGGCTACACCTTATTGTCTTGGTAAACTAGAAATCTCATCCCCTCTATGGGGCACTGTTCCAACATGGCCTGTCTCAAGCTTTAGTGCTGAGTGGAGGAGGAGAAAACATTCTCTAAGAATTCATAATTATACCTGACCCGTGAGTGAATGCACGCAGCCTGGATTCACATTTCCTCAATTATCCCACAACAAGGGATTTTAGTTTAAAGGATTCTTGGACCAGAATCGCTTCAGTTGGGACAGAAGCAAATACGCATACTTTCTAAAGGAATCTGCCCTTATCTCAGGCCTCAAAAAATTTCCCCCACGTTCCACAGCACGTGAGCAGTTCTGAGTCAGAAGCAACTTAATGTACAAGGGAACCAGGTACCATGGGTGAAAGCTAAAAGAATAATAGGCAATAGACTCAGACCAGCCAAATATCAGGACCAGAAAACAAACTAAATATGTTTTATAGAAGAACTAAAAGAGGCTTGACTATATTAATGAAGAACAAGCACACTTGAAAAACAATGGACCACACCCTTTCTTTCTTTCTTTTTTTTTTTTTGAAACAAAGTCTCACTATGTCACCCTGGGTAGAGTGCTGTGGTGTCACAGCTCACAGCAACTTCAAACTCGGGCTTAAGTGATTCTCTTGCCTCAGCCTCCCGAGTAGCTGGGACTACAGGCACCCACAACGGCCAGCTAATTTTTTGTGGCAGTTGTCATTGTCATTTAGCAAGCCTGGGCCAGGCTCAAACCCACCAGCTTTGGTGCATGTTGCTGGGACCTTACTCACTGAGCTACCGACGCCAAGCCATGGACCACACTCTTATAAAAAAAAAACATGATGCCCGAAATGAAAAACTCAAAAGATAGTTTAACCACACTTCAGACACAGCTAAGGAGAGAATTAGTGAACTGAAGGGTAGGGCGAAACAAATTGGGACAACGGCAATCCCGAAAGATAAAGAACAGGGAGATATGAAGAAACCCGAAGAGAGGAGCACAAGGGCGAACCCACTGCTAATCGGAGGTCAGGGAATGAAGAGGTGGGAGAGGCAGGGCGGCCGGTGAAGAGGACTGCGGCTGGAGCTGTTTCAGGTATAGTGAAAGATAACCCACAAATTAAAAAAGTCCAAATGTTCAAGCAGGATAAAGAAAAAAGGACACCACACCCAGTCACATCAGAATAAAATGTAGAACACACCGATGCCCAAAGAAGTCTTAAAAGAGACAGAAAGCTCAGGTTACCTCCAAAGATAATAGAGCTGAGAGCTCACCTGTCAGTAGCAGCAACGGGAGCTAGAAAATAGAGATGTGAAGGCCGGGCAGGCGGCTGACACCTGTGATCCCAGCACTCTGGGAGGCCGAGGTGGGTGCATCTCCTGAGCTCAGGAGTTCAAGACCTGCCTGAGCAAGAATGAGACCCCATCTCTACTAAAAATAGAACGACTAGCTGAGTGTAGTGGCAGGTCCTTGTAGTCCCAGCTACTCTGGAGGCTGAGGCAGGAGGATCATTTGAGCCCAGGATTTTGAGGCTGCTGTGAGCTAACACCGCAGCACTCTACCAGGGTGACAGAGTGAGACTGTCTCAAAAAAAGAAAAAAAGAAAAGAAAATAGAGAAATGATATCCTCAACATGGGAGCACATCATTGCCAATCTAGAATTAAATATTTGGTGGAAAAAGTAAAGACAATCACAGGCAAATCGAAATCACGAAGGTGTCCCACAAACGACCGCACTTGAGGAGATCTCGGGTACAGTTGAGAAGGAAGGACTGGGGCGTGAGAAGAGATGAAAGTCAAAGAGATCATCACATATGTGGGCAAATCCAAACAAACACTGATGATAAATGCGTCACGTGGGATACAGGGTAATGACGGTCTTCGAGTTAGGAGGGAAACAATTGGAATTAAAAGTTTCTAAAGTCCTTGTGATGTTCAAGAGAAGATTAAAGCTATGAATTTACTATAGACCTTGTTGAGCAACCAGTAAAGGAATAGAATTAGTGTTTTAATTCTAGCCCAATAGAGGAGAAAATAAAAGTAAAAAACCTAAAGAAAGCAAGAAAGGACAGAAAAAGAAATATAGAAAAGGTAGAATAAATAGAAAGAAAAAACAAGATGGCAGGAAACAGTCCAACTATATTGGTGATAACAACATACAGAAACTAATCATTGTTATAATTAAAAGACAATGATTTCAGGCCAGAAAAAAAGATAGAATTCAGCAATAAGCCTTTTATCAGAAATACATCTGAAGCCTAAAGATACAAAAATGCAGAAAGTAAAAGTTTATGCAAATCCTAAGCCAAAGAAAATTGAAAAGACTATAATCACATCAGAAAAACTATACTTTAAGTCAAAAAAACTACTAGAAATAAATAATTCACTACTAAATGATAAAAATTATGATTTATTGGGAAGATACAACTGTTCCTATCTTGTATGTGCATCAAAATATAGGAAACCTCAAAATACATAAACCAAAATGAGGCGGAACTATGAGCAAAAGTATCAAATCCACCATTAGAGTGGGAGATTTTTAAAAAACAGGTTAATGGACATACAATAACACATTATAAATTCATCCACTTCAAGCTCAATGAGTTTTCGTAAATTTACACTGTTGCATAATTCCCGCTGCCAACCGGTTTCAACTTCCTTCATCCTCCAAATTTCCTTTGCTCCCATTTTTGGCCAGTCCCGGCTCCCAGCCTCAGCCCTGGACAACAAATGACCTCTTTCTGTCTCTATTGATTTTTAATATTTTCGAGAAATGCTTCTATGATTCTAGCATGATTCCATTTCTATTCTAGAAAAGGTGAAACCAGAGAGCTCAGTGGCCGTGGGTCTTCTTGACTGCAGCCATCCCATGGACCTGAAGGGCCACCTCTGGTGGTTTTACTAGTCTTTGGTAAGGTACCTGTTCAAATCTTTTGTTCATTTAAAAAATTGGGTTGTATACCTTCTCGTGATTGAGTTTTGAGAGTTTATATGCTCTGGATACAAGTTCTTTTTCACATATATATTTTGCAAATATTTCCTCCCAGTCTATTTCTTAATGATGTATTTTGAAGGACAAACGTTTTAATTTTTTTTTTTTTTTTTGAGACAGAGTCTCAAGTTGTCACCCTCGGTAGAGTGTCGTGGCATCTCAGCAACTTCAAACTCTTGGGCTTAAGCAATTCTCTTGCCTCAGCCTCCCAAGTAGCTGGGACTACAGGAGTCCACCACAATGCCCGGCTATTGGCTGGATTCAAACCCAGCTCTGGTGTATGTGGCTGGTACCCTAGCTGCTGAGCTACAGGCGCCGAGCCAAAAGTTTTAAATTTTGGTGGTCTAGTTTGTCAATGTTTTCTTTGATGGATTACACTTTCAGTGACACATCTCAGAGATATTTACTTAATCCAAGGTCACAAAGATTTTATGTTCTGTTTTCTGCTAGAAGTTTCCTAGTTTTTCAAGTTACTTTGGGACATGGTGTGATATAAAGGTCACAGTTTTTGTTTTTGCACGTGGACACCCTGTCCAGCTTGGAGATTTTCATGCCTCCTCTGGGTAAGTGACAGCAAGCAGGTAGTTACCCAGTAAGGGTACAGAGGTTTAAGCAACAGATCCAACAAGCTTGATTTGATCGACTCACACAGAATGTGAAGACGAATGTGGTTTCAGGCTCCCACGGGACAGTTAGGAAAACTGACCAGACTCTGAGTGGAAGGGAATCAGCCTGTTGTGAACGGCTGTTGTTTCACAGACTACGCTTTTTTATCAGAAATCAATAACAATAGTGATGACGGAATACCCTGAAAACCCCCTTTTCTGCAAATTAATAAAAAAGACATTATAATGAGAATTGGAAAGATGGTAGTCATAGCACCTGCCTCGCAGGGAAACCGAGTGCTCCCGACAGTGTCTGAGGGTGCAAGGGCGCCCCCGCCTGGCCAGTCATCCCTTGTGCCCCTGTCCTTGGCTGCCTGTTCCCTGACTCATGCTCTGGTTCATTGCTGGCTGCTGCCCGTGTGATCCACATGCACCAGGCTTGGTGGGGGCGGCCCAGAATTCCCATCTTGGCTGCACAACCGAGCTGTGAACCGGGTGGCCAAGTTCCTTGAGTGTTCCTGGTCCAGCAGCTGTGCCCAGTGGCTTGGATGGTCCTTAGCAGGGTCCTCCATTCCAACGTCAGATGGCAGGGCAAAGGAGTCCTGTGTGTAGTAGCAACACACGGACCAGGAGGCCAGTCTCAGCTCTGTTGGTGTGAGGGCTCAGCCACGCTGCCACTTCAGCTGCTCCTCAGTTTCCCAAACTGTGCTGTGGGGACAGCCAAGATGGTGAAGATTCAGGGTGATGAGGAGCTGGCCACAGTGAGAGAGCCCTTTCAAGCCTGAGGTTCATCGTGGGGGTGACCACAGCTGGCAGGATGCAGGAACCGCAGGACCTGGTGTGAGAGCAGGTGTTTGCAGAATTCTTGGGCCTCTGAAGCTCCTTTTGTGCCGACATCTTTGCTTCTGTTATTCTGTGGTTTCTGGAACCAGCTGGCAGGCCAGAGGCCAGCAAACACCCAGATTCCCACTGTCCCTCGTCCTTCACCCCTGGGAGGCTCAAGCAGCCAGGGCTGGTCGTCTGAGGCCGCAGCTTCCCGGAGCCCCGAGCCGGCAGCAGACGCTTATCAGCCTGCCGCGGTGTGGGGCGACCTCTGCCCAAACATCTTCCAGATGTGGCCACGGCTACCCGATAGCCCGGCTCCAGCTGGGGCCTGCGGCCAGCCAGCTCCTGTTAGCCAAGCTGTTAGGAAAACAAAACCCAATGAAGGCACAAGAGGCCCAACTTCTCGGAAGGGAAGGGAGCAATTGGGCAGGAGTCCTGGCCAGGCCCAGAAGCTGGCCCTGAAGTTGGGGTGGTCACAGCTGTCTGCTGGCTCTCCCTGGGATGAGCCCAGGCTCCCTTGCAGGGGGGATAGAGCCTTCCTCTCCTCTGCTTCCCATAGTTCACACCCCCCTCACCCCAGACAATGCAGCAGATTGATGACACAGTGCCGGTTTGCTTGTGAGATTGAGGGTGAGTCAGGGCATGTTCTCTGCGGTGGGGGTGAGGGTGGGCACACCTTACATTTGTTGTCTCCCTACATGGCCCCGGCAGGGTAAGCAAGTGTCACTACCAGGGCTGTTGGGGGCTGACTGGCCTGAGGTTGGCCAGCCCCGGGACGGGCACTTGGAGCTGGTTCCATTCTGGTGTGTTGGGCCACGCTTCTGCTGCCAGTGTACAGGTCGGTCAGCAGGGCCGAGGCTGACCGTCTGTGGTCACTGATAGATTGTTTTTGAGTGTGGACTAGTCAAGGAACATCAGCCTGTCCTTGCCAAGACAGATATGGAAAAACC
Organism: Perodicticus potto; assembly: GCA_963574655.1. Lineage (NCBI taxonomy): Eukaryota > Metazoa > Chordata > Mammalia > Primates > Lorisidae > Perodicticus > Perodicticus potto. Next base: position 11,555 of record CAUYRH010075045.1, read on the forward strand.
CATTCACCCATTCATTTAACAAATATTTGTGACAAATATTTATGCCTGCCAGCAGCATGCCGGGTGGAGCTCGAGAACACAGCAATGCCAACTGGGACTGGCCCACCCGGTGCTGAGCTTCCAGACTCCCGAGAGCTCCCATGGCACTGGCCTTGCTGGGCTAAGCCTAGCCAGACCCCTCCTGGTGCTGTGGCTGACCCTCCTCTACTGTCTTCCCACCTCTTCAAAGGATTCGAGGAGAGAATGATGACACTGGGGTGACCTTGCCCCTGCTGCTTCACAAAACAAGTCACCTGTCCAAAGCTCCCAGCCCAGGGTTCTCTCAAGGCTGAGATCTGCCGTGTGGATACTCCCTAGGCACCACCAATGACTGATGACTAGGCTTTGTGCCACCAGGAGGCGCCCCTCCCTACAGTCCCCCTGGCTGGGCTGCCTCTCTCGAATGACAGCCGTCTTCCGGCTCTGCTCACTTCTTCATGGTGGGTGCACACACGCGGGCTTCCCTGTCCAGGACCCCTGCACCCTCAGGACCGGGCCCATGAGCCCTCCCTGGCCACATCAGCCCTGCCATTTCTGGAGAGGCCCTGTTATATCTTCCACCCTCTTTCTGGGCCACTCTCCCTTCTCCTTCGGGTCTCCAGACAACACCCCTCTTCCTGACCCATTGCCTCCCTCCAGGGAGGACTCAGCTGTGCGTCTGCCACCCCACCAGGCTGTGTGTGGCTAGAAGGCAGAACCTGGGTCTGGCTGGCTCATGGGGGTCCTTGGGATTGAGGGAAGCTCCCAGCAGGTGGTAATACCCGGAAGGGCTGATGTTTCAACTGGGCCCTGGAGGGCTGGGCCCTTACTCCTCCTGTCTAGATCAGGCATTGAGGAGGGTCCAAAAACCCCAGAACAGAGCTGGTGACATGGCCCAGGGCATGGACACAAGAAGCTTGGAGGGGGAAGGGCCACCCATCAGTCCTTTCCTGTGCAAGGCCACAGCATGAGGCCAGCCGATGTCTGTCTGCCTCCCAAGCCTGCTCACAAATTCAGCTGACTGCAAGCCCTTTCTCCGAGAGAGGGCAGGAGAAAAGGCCAGTACGTCCACCTTCTTCCTTCATTTTTTTTTTTTTTTATTAAATCACAGCTGCGTACATTAGTGCAATCAAGGGGTACAATGTGCTGGTTTCCTATACAATCTGAAATGTTTTCATCTAACTGTTTAACATAGCCTTCATGGCATTTTCTTTTTTTTTCCAGTGGTAAGACAGAATTTATTTACGGAAAAGAATACAGAAAACACTAAAGCTCCTGGTAGGGAGACAGAACTCAAGTGGGGAGAGAAAAGCTCTCTCCGTTTCTCTCCCGGTCTTTCCCCGTCTCCCACTTTAGGCTTTTAGTCTCGGGGTATATATAGGTGTATGGGTTCCTTGGCCAGGAAACGAATGAATACAGTCCCTTCCGCCGGGGGCAAGGTGAATGAGTGTATCAATGAATGGACACTGTCCATTCATGGAAATGAGGTCTAGGAAATTCACATGAAATTGACCTAGGCATAGGAAATGGGGGTTCCACATTTAGTCCTAAGTGTAAAGTGAAGGAGACACCAAGGCACAGGTGTCTCCTCAGCGGTTGTCCGGCCTTTTTGGCTATTGGAGTCTCTGGTGGGGGTTGGAGGTCCCCCTCCTCTTCCTTCATTTTTGACCACAGGTGACCACGAGCACCGGACAGACACAAGCCAGACAGATTCCTGTGATAGACGGGAGGACAGTCGGTTGCCGGCACCATTCTCTCCACTGGGGCAGTGCAGGAGGCGGTCAGGGGAGCTCAGGGCACAGGACACACACAAGACCCAGAGCCGTGGCCTGTGATGCGGTCATAGGCGTGGCCTGACAGGTCTGCAGGCTCTCGGGCTCCACCCACTTTGTCTTGTCTCATCTCAGGGTCACACCTGCCTCTTCCAGACAGCCTTCTTTGCTTTCTTCCTTAATTCTTGGGTCCTTGGTTTGGAGCATTTTGTTTCTTTGGCCAACGGGGGTGTTTGGTGTCTTAACTGAGGTGAATCTCTTCTGATGGCAAGGATACCTCTTGTGAATTCTAGAAATCTCCTTTCTCACCCTTGAACTATGGCAATGAAAACAATGATTGTCATTTATTTTATTTTATTTATTTTTTTATTGGTGAGGATTCATTGAGGGTACTACGAACCAGGTTACACTGCTTACATTTGTGAGGTAAAGACCGTCTTACAATGATTGTCGTTTAAAAATAACTGTGCTGGGAACTTTGTATTAAATTGTCTCATTTAATCTCAACAACACCTGTGTGAGGTGGGCACTATTTCAAGTGGGGAACCGGGGGCTGAGAGAGCATGAGCAGCTCACCTAGGGCCATGGAGGGGGAGCAGAGCACAGGCCCACCTGGCCCCGGCCTGTTTGCTAGCCTGCACCGGCCCAGCCTGCCTCCCACCTCCTCTGCCCTTTAAACTTCCCTGGTGCCTTCTGGATCAGCCAGCTTCTGACCTAACTCACCTGAAGGGGCCCGAGTTGTGGCCAAGTGAGGCTTTTGTTCCCACCCAAAGGTGAGGACAAATATGCAGAGATGGGATGAGCCAGGCTATGGTAACTTGGCCATTGGGGGAAGCCAGGGGGCTGCCAGGCCCTCTTTAACCACATATGTAGCTAGCTTAGTTAACCAGCTAACTAGCAAGGAGAGACTGACACTCCGAGGCAGCGTGCCGGCTCTGCAAAACCCCCCACTTCCTCCAGGTCCTCCCCAGCCAGGCCCCACTCCCGGCAGCTCCCTAACTGCAATCCCAGCCGGACAGCTCAGAAGCAGACGGGGGAGGGGGTGGGAGGGGGCTGTAAAGCCTCTTTAAAAGGGGCAATAAAAGTTTTGGGTTTCAGATCATCTTACTAGAGAAGAGAATAACAGAGACAGGAAATTTCAGTAGCAGACACGACAAAGGCCACAGCTCGCAGACTGCCCTCAGACGAGGACACCTCGCTATGCAAACAGAGGACGTGCTGGCCCCGTAGCCGTGCCAGCCTCACACGGTGGGGGGGGGGGACTTCTACAATAGACTGTTTTGTCTACGTTGCTGTAAATGTTTATAATACTTGTCCACGTTGGTACTGCCCAAGGTAGCCACACTCCCCCTGAGCCGGGCTCCTGCCGTGTATGCTGGGTGGTGGGGGATAGTGTGTGCCTGGCTGCACACACATGGCTGGGCAGGGGCTGACTTTGGGCACTGGGGTGGGGGTCTATGGGCTGTCACTGCTCCTTGGAAACCAAACCTAGGCTCGGGGGCTCTTGCTGGGTCTGTGCCCACCTGTCTTCCTGAGTTTGAAACGACCCAGCTGGGAAGGACAGCACCATCTGGCTCCCATGTCCTGGAGAGAGGCCATATCCAGAACCAGGCCCTGCAGCCCTCTGCTTAGAGTTTAACCCACGGCTTTCTAAACCCACATGTCCGCAGAGCTGCCCATCCGTCTGCAGTGGACTCGTGGTCCTGTATGGTAGCCATTGGCCACAAGGCAGCGTTGCCTAATAAGGGACAGGTGCCAGGTTAAATTGGTGTTTCAGACAACGAGTCATTTGTTAGCAAAGCATGTCTCCTGTGAGTACGTCCCCGAGTTTCAGGGGCCAGGCCTGTGGGGACGGTTATCTGTTGTGTATCTGAGATTCACACATCACGGGGCATCCTGCGTGATGTCCGCAGCCCTTCCCATGTGGCTATGTAAATTTGCATTAATTAAAATTAACTAACATTTAAAGATTCATTTTCTTGGTTGTACAGGCAGTATTTTGGATAGCTGGGCTCCAGGCGTGGACGGGAGGTATGGTGGCTGCCTGGGACACCTTACCATTAACGCATGTTGTCTGGACAGCACTGCCCATGGGCCTCTGTGGTGTCTGCAGCCCCTTCTCCCAGCACTCATTGGAGGAAACCTCAGGCCTCCTGCTTCCCACCGCAATCAGGGCTGGTTGTGGGGGCTCTGTCTGGAGCCCCAGGTGGGCTAGGGTGAGAGTGGAGGCCCCGTGTGGCTTCAGGTGCCACAGTCCTCAGATTCCAGGGACATGAAGACCCTGGGGCTTGACAACACTGGCTCCCAATGTGTTAGTGTCTGCAGGCCATGATGATTCTCCTCAGCAGTTTTGAGGTATCCTGGTGGCTGCTCTGGGTGTTGAGGGAGCACAGTGGTCCCCCTCCCCAGCCCTCATCTCCTGGCCCCTGGTCAGAGCCTCCAGTATGTCAAAGTGAGCTTTGATGCCTGAGGCCACTGGAGGAGGCACCACCTAGCAAGACTCTGGCCCCTTCATCAACTCAGCAGCCACTGTCAAAGCTGCCTGGCATCCTTGTCCCTCAGTGCCCTCATCTGCAAAGTGGGGCCCCCAGGGGTCACTATGGGAGCTCTCCTCGGGAGGGCGAGGCTGGGCTTAGAGCCGAGAGGCCAGGCCGGCAGGGCTGTGGGCTGCAGCGCGCGTCTTAATTGTCCGTGACTTATAGACTTGGCCGGGCTCCCAGACGGCCTTCGTAAATCAGCACTGCCACAGTGAAGAGCCTGCTAGTGTGGCCCTTATGCGCTGGGTGGGGGCCTGTCCTCCCTCCCCGGGAGCCTCCTGCCACCTCCAAGTTTCCAAGTGTTGCCACAGAGCTGGGAGGTATTGGCAGCAAGCTGACCTGAGGCCAGCCACCTTGCACATACCTGCTCCTGTAGGGGTGCCCCTGAGGCCCCAAGTCTGCACCTTCCCTGTCACATGGTTCCGGGCCAGCCTGTCCCTTCCTGGTGTGTGTGGAGTATGAGTGTGTGTGCGTGGTGCACACATGTCTGTGTGATGTGTGTACATGTGTGTGCATGTGTGTGCACCCCCTCCCATAGACTGGCAGCAGACAGAGGCAGTGCCAGGACACTCTCTGTGTCAGGGCACAGCACTTGGATGGGGGCCGGTGTCCTTGGCCTGTGATGGGGCACAGGGGACAGGCCCCTGATCCCTTACTGGGTGGTTGTCCTCAGAGCCCTGTCTATGGAGCCTTGGCTTTCTCATCTGAAAAACAGGGGTGGCATCCTGTCCTGGCCTCCAAACTCAGTGAGGACCCCGAGAGCCAGGATGGAAACTCGGGACACAGTAGGCTGTGTCCCCTGCCCTCTGCTGCAGGGGAGCAGGGTTGAAGAGGCGCAGCCCACGGCCCTCTGGGATGTGTCCAGGCCAAGGAGCTGGAGCGAACAGCGTCCCCACCCAGGTGTGGAGCTAGTCCCTGAGGATATGGGAGGTGACTTCAGGGACTGGACCTGGCTGCCACCGTCTGGAAACAGAAACAGGCCCCAGACAGGTGTCGGCAACTTCCTGCCCGTCAAATGGGCCTGGGATTGCCAGGGGAGAGGGTGGGCTGGGTTCTGAGGAGATGCAGGCTGTGAGGTGATGTCTGGCCACCCCACCCACCACTCCCGACTGTTGCAGGCGGGAGCTCATAGTGTGGACTCCAGGGCTTTGCTCAAGGTCATAGCACTGGAACACCCCTCTCCACGCAGAGGGCACAGCAGGCAGGGTTGAGAGACAGCGGGCAGGGCTGAGGACAAGGAAAGGTGCTCCAGTGGTGTGGGTTCAGCTCGGAACCTTAGGCGTTTGTCCACAGGATGGGAACCACGCTGCTTGACTCGAAGTCTTGTTTTAAGAACTGGACATAAATCAAGTGCCTGGCATGCAGGAAGATCAATAAATCAAGGAGTCTTATCGGTCATGGTTACGGAAACGGCTTGATTCGGGAACTGGCTGGAAGGCTGGGCAAAGGGAAGGCCTGGGCCAGGGACAGAGCTGGCCACACTGGCCATGGCTCCGTAAACGGGTGCACTCAGAGCCCCAGGCCATAGGACAGAGGGGTGATGTCAGTCTCCAGGGGAAAGCAGATGACATTGGAGGGGCTGGGCACCCCCATTTGGCGGCTGGCTCTGGCTGTATAGCTGGCTGTGGGGTGGTCGGACACCAGCTTGAGGGCTTTAGATACACCTGTCAGTCAGGATGAGTCTTGGGGAACAAGTGCTTTCTTTCCCATATGGTGCAGAGCACCAGTGAAACCCAGTCCAGGGCTCCGGGAGTACCTGGCACCACAAAGGCCCGGGGAACTCTCAGGCTGCCATAGAGACTGTCCCTCCTGGATGATCTGGGGCAAGGTGGGGGCAAGAGGGGCCCTGGGGGGAGACTCTCAAGTGTGAGGGTAGGAATGGGGCAGGAGCTGGGGAGTGAGGTCAGACACAGGCGCAGCACAGGGTGGGACAGTCCAGCCTGGCTGGGGTCCCCGCATTCCCAGCCTTCTTGTTGACCTTGGGCAGCAGCAGGACGAAGGACATGGCCAGGGCACAGTGGTAGAAGCTGTGTACGTAGGTATAGTCCCAGTCCTGTGGGGGCAGGGAGTCAGTCTGGTCCTCAGCCCCCAAGTACCCCCGAGCCCCTGGAGGGCCCAAGTCCCTGCTGGGTACCAGGTGCGCGTGGGCCCTGCAGGAGGCCTCCCAGCGGCTCAGTCACGGCGGCCTTTCCTCACCCCACCCCAGGCCAGTGTCCGACTGCGCTCAGACCTCTGACCAGAGGCTGGGTGCCTCCTCCTCCCACTCCCCCCCACTCTCTCCCTCTCCACCCTCCCCCCCAGGCTGGGCTTGGCCTCTTGGTTATGAGCGCCACACAGGCCAGCTCTGGTCTCTTTAACCCCCCGGCCCACACAGGGTGTAGTGCCTCTAACCCCCCAGCTGAGCAAGGCCATGCCAAGTTGGCATGGGTGGACGGGGGGCTTCCCTGCTGGGCTTGGTACCTCGAAGAAGAAGCGGAGCATGAGGGCCAGGGCACCGAAGCAGAGGCCGGGGCCCAGCTGCTGGGTGTAGACACTCGCGTCGGGGTACAGAGCCTGCTTCTCCTTCATCTTCTGCAGCTGCAGAAGGTGAAGGTGGTAACAGTAGGCCTCTCAGGCCTCAGGCCGGGCACTGATTCCACCTGAGCCAGTCAGAGCTGACCCTGCACTTGCTGGCCCTGGCCATCTCCAGGCGGGACATACCTGGCTGTGGCCAGGCCACAGGGTTACTTCTGACAGACCTAGCCCTTCACCTGGGTGACCTGGCTGGGGTCCTCTGGGGCCAACGTGCCCCATAAAGACCTACCCCTGCCTCTTTGGATGTCACCGGGCCACCCCTTGGAGGCTGCCAGTCTCCCACCAGAGGGGAGCCTCAGGGACTGTGTAGGGCGACTTTTTACAGGGAAGGAGGCAATGGTGTATTTGGCACCTGCCAGCCCAGGGTGGCCCATGGGGTAGCACTTGTGGTGGTCCATGGGACAACTTTACTTGGCACGCAAACATCATTTACTTTACCAGCTAAAGGACCTATCTTCATATTTATTGGGCAAACTTAGCCAGAACCAATTCTCAGATACCGACTTCTCAGACACTGAGGTTGGAGCGAGGCCCAGGAGGGAGCTGCCCTGAGACAGATGGTTCCCTGCAGAGAAAGGGGAATAAGGGCAGGTCCACCTGTGAGCACCAGCCCTGGGGCCAGGAGTGTTTCAAGGCTCAGCATGTCTGCGTTCCAGAAGGAGAAACTGTCACATACAGAGTGTGAGGTATAAGACCTGAGGTGGGGCAGCGTCCCTCACTGCACACATCCCTGCAAAGGGCACACAAAGCCCACCCACGGCCTCGTGCTGTGCCAAGGCAGATTTGCCAACAAATGAATTGTGAACTGATGCCAGCATTCAGGGTTTTGGAATTTTCCCTGCATTAGTGTGACCCTAGGTACAGATGACTCAGGCCCACAGCCCCCCAGGGACGGACCTCCAGGTCACACCATGGGCCGCCTCACCCCAGGGCACCTCCATCCAACGTTTGTCACTTACCACTTTCTCCCCTGGGGGGGGGTGGTTCCCAAACCCCTCCCACGGAGAGATAAGCCTCAGGAAGTAAAGCCCACCCTCCTTCCAGGAAACAACTGCCCTTGAATATCCAAAATAAACTGTGTACTTAATGATCTAGAAAACATAACTTGAGCCCAGATGCAGGGAGGCAGCAGCACATCTTCCATCCCTGTGGCCAGACCCACAGCCCCAGGCACAGTCTCATGGCACTTTGTGGGGACACTAACAAGTAAATTCTGCTTTGGCTGGTTAAAACTTGGGGGGGAGTGCCTGGGGGCAGAGCCAGCATCGCAGGGGGGTGTTAGAGCCCGGAGCCCCCTGTTCTGCATTCTCACACAGACTTTATGGACCTTACCCAGCACATCCTCTCCCCTCACAAAGCAGCTCTGGGGGCCTCAGGGCAGCCCAGGGTAGGTCTGCTTCCCTGGGCTGCAGAGAAAGAGGCTCCCTTGTGTCACCTGCTCAGAAAGTCAAGTTCTGGCCTGACCACTGCCCTGCTGTGACTTCCTGTTAAGTTGCCAGTCTCTCTATGCCTCAGTTTCTTTGTCACCCAAATGGCAAAATCAAGCTGTCCTCCTTGGCTGTCCAGCAGAGTAGGGCAGGCTTTGGAAGCTTTGCCACCAGAACTTTCCTTCCCTCTGTTGCAATAGAGTGGGCCAGGCCACAGCTCCTCCTCACACTGTAATCGGGACCACAAGATCCCAGGCTGTCCTCCAAAGGGGTAAATGCAACAGAGGAGTTTTCCCGGGGAAGAGCCAGCCCAAGCCAAAGCTCCCAGGTCTGTGTTTGGCCCTCAAAGCTTAGGCTCCCTCCTGCCCCTGGGTCCACTACCCCTGGGTCTGTCCTGCTGTAATGTCCCTCTTTGGCTTGGGCTAGTTTGAGTGGGTTTTGGACTCTGCAGTGCGAGAGCCTGGTTACAGCAGAGTGTGTAGGGAGCCCCGGGAACACATGAGAAGGGCCTCAGCCCCACACCACACCTTCCCTCCTTGCTAGAGCCCATGTCCACACTCCCGCCTCCAGGAAGTCTTCTCAGGTTAACCCAGCCATTTTCCCCTCTGAAGTTGCCTCTCTCCGGCATCATCCCTGCACGGAGGAGAGTGAGCCACCAGTAGTGCATGGCTACTGGTGCAGGACACGTGGGAAACTGGGTTCCCTGCCAATACGCCAAGTGTGTTATCTCACGAGGTGGTTGTGGAGGCCAAGGGGTCAGTAACTTGGGAGAACAGACAGGGCTCCTGCCATCTGCTTGGCTGGAGTGCCCGCGGCAGTTTTCTGTGTGGCCCATCTGATTCCTTGTGTCCAGCCTGCCTGCCCATGAGGGTAGGAGGTAAATTGGAGACCCAGGCAGGAGGAACCCCAGCCAGGAGCAGGTTGGGCCCCCCACGTCCCCATCTCAATGTGCACCCAATACGTACCCACTTTGCGGCGATGATGAGGACGGCCGTGCCGATGGGTCCTGAGTACACTCCATAGCCCCCGCGGTCGTGGTAGATTCGCACTGCGATGGTCAGGACACCGAACATCACCAGTGTGGACCTCTTGGGTTCATCAAAGTCAGCCAGGGCTGGAGGGGGCGAGACATGCGGAAGGTGAGCGGCTGCTTCTGGCCCCAGGACGTGTCCCTCAGGTGGCCCCTTGGCTAATGAGACCCCGAGACCCAGATGCCCTTGGGGGGTTAGCATTCCCTCCAGTTTTAGGGGAAAGTCTGCTGCCTTCCACAGGCAGAGGGGCGTGGCACTGTGCTGGCAACCAGCTTTCATCAGATCAGGGTGGAAAAGAAGGACCTGCCCATCCAGCAGGGTGAGGACCCTGGGGCAGAGAGAAGGCCTGGAGCTCCCAGGCCAGGGAGCAGTTGCCCTCGGGTGATGGGGACATGGGTCTCCACATAGCTTCGAGACAGCAGTGAGTGGAAGCAGATTTGCAGGACCCTGGGCTTGGGAAGGTTCTGTCTCCACGAGGCCCCATTGCTTGTGGGTACTTGCGGGAAAGTGCCCTTGGCCCTCCGGGGAGGAGGTGGGAGGGCCTAGCCACACTTCTCCCTATGTTAGTCTGGGCTGCTTCAGGTCATCACAAGCTTTTACTACCTGAGTCATTTTAAAAGGATCTGAAAAATGGGAATCAGGTATGTAGGAGCTGAAGAGGCCCCAAGCCCAGCAAAGAGAAGAGTTTCTTAGAGACGGGGTGGAGGGGGTGGCGCGGGGGCCTGGCGCCGGCCTTGCCTTCGTGGCCAGGCTTCGGGGTGACCACTCACCCATCAGGGACACCCACATGCTCAGCGCTGTCCCGTAGATGCTGAAGTATTCCAGGATGTCGTGCCGAGCGAAGCAGAGCACAGACAGGCCAGGCCCATGGCAGGCGTGGTAGAGCTGCCGAAAAAGCTGTAGTCACGGGTGGACGGCAGAGGTCGGGGCTGGAGCCCGGGGTGGGGGCTGGCCCCTGAGATGCAACCCCTCAAGAGCCAGGCCACCAACTGGCTGAGAGAGCTCGGGCAAGTCACTTAGGGGCCCTGGACCTTAGTCTCCCATCTGAAAAGTGGGGCATGGCCAAGTGTCTCCTTCATGGGGTCCTCTGGGAATAAATGGAGCTTGCACCAGAGGGGTCCGGGTCCTGTGGTGAGTCGGGTCTCAGTGAACATCTGGGCAGCCGTGGGGACCTCAAAGCTTGAGCTGATTTACTATACATGCTCAGTGGTCTTGGCACAGAGGCCAAAGCCTCCTTTCTGGGTGCAGCTGCTCTGTGGGGCCTGCTCCCCCCGACTGATCTCCCCTGCAGCAGTGTTCTCAGGCTGGAATGGGCATCAGAACACCTGGGGGGGGGTGTTAAGACACAGGGAGCAGAGCCCCACCCTGAGATGCTGGCCCAGGAGCTCTGGGTTGGGGTATAAGAGGTGGGTTTTTAACAGATTCCGGGGTGCGGGCTGAGAACTGCTGTCTGCAGCCTCTGTCTCTGTTTCTCAGAAGGGTGCAGAGCTCTTAGAGTCTCAGCAGGTGTGAGCCCAGCACCCAGGGGCTGCCCCTCCCCCATCCCCCTTCATTTTTTACCCCGCACCTGATTTAGACCTAAGTGCCTGCATGGACTATTTCGAAGCAGTCCACAAATTTACAGAAAACAACTCTTTCTCCTTTTGCACTCACATTTCATCATTTTAAGTAATATTTAATTACATGACATAATTATTTTGACAAGTTCAACTGGCATAAACAAGCTCGGGAGCCAGCACAACCGACTGGTGGTAAGCCCAGCTTGGCGGGAGGGAGCAGGCTGGACGGCAGCCCGTGTCTGGAGCCTGGAGGCTGCAGGGACGCTGGCGAGGGAGCAGGGCCTGGGTCATCTGGTGAGTCGGGAGTCAAGTCGGGTGGACTTAGAGAGCACCCACTGAGCGCAGAGGTAGGCGGCCTACATTTATGGCACACTCAGGAGACATTAATGGAGATTCAGTGTTGAGAACAAGGGAGGTGGTGGTCCCACTTCTTACAGCATCCCAGATGCTGCCCCTTTCTAAGGAGAGGCGAGCGGAGGGTAACCAGGTGGTGGCCACAACTGTTTAGCTTGGAGAGAAGGTTGAGGTGGGGCCTGATCAAGGTGTTTAAATGTGGATGAGAGAAGGGAGAAGGGTCCAGGCCATTGATGTGGTCCTGGTCTCCTGGCTCCTTCAGAACGATACCTCCCACTTCTGCCCCAGCCTGTCACCTACAGCCTCTGTGTGTCCTTCATGGCATAGATTGCTGTGGACGACTGAGGCTGACTCACTGTGAGACCTGTCCCTGTCAGGAGCAGGAATGGCCTCTCCTTATGCTAGCTGTGAGGCCAGCTCTCGGTGTAGACTGTTTGCTGTGTGTGTGCAGGGTCGGGGGGCAGCTGGCCCTCCCTCAGGGGGCCACTCTCACCAGGCCTTAGTTCCTCCTGACAATGGGACCTTAGCTCTGCTCAGCACCACTTTCCTGGGGGTCAGGGCTGGCCGGGACTGAGGGCCTCCCTCACCACCCACCAGGAAGGAGGGACAGGCCTGGCCCGGTGAGGATGATGGTGGGGGTGGGTGTGGCTCTGGAGCAGCCTGACCAGTGGGTCCTCGTGGTGGGAGCTCAGGCAAGCAGCCTGCCGAGTGGGGTGAGAACAGCGCTCTGTAGGGTGTTCGTGCACAGAAGTGACAACTGCCACAGGAGGGTCCTAGTCGGAACGCAGGAGAAGCCACATGGAGTGGAGAACTTGGGGAGCTACAGACTGTGGCTTTGAGGCTGGAGCACATTTGTCACAGGAGGCAGCTGCCCCTGACACTCAGGGTGGGGCAGGGTGGGGCCGGACAGCCCCTGAGGCCGGTACAGAGGCAGCTGTGCTGCCAGCCCAGGCCCAGGAGGGGAGGGCAGCCTGGTGCTGCCTGTGGTTTGTTGGGCTGGGTCCAACATGGGATGTGGGGACAAGACCCGGGTTTCTCTCCCCGCTGTGCCTGCAGACAGGTCCTATCTCTGCTTTGGGCCTAGGTTTCTCATCCCTCAGAGAGACGTTCCCCACAGCCCTGACCCAGCCGGGGGCCCAGGAGGAGTAAATGGAATGGCGTTTGGAAAATGCTTTGAACCAGCTGGGAGCTCCAGGGTGGGTTTGGTGCTCACAGGGCACAGTGACTCAGCCTCTTCATCTGTCACAGAAGGATCACAGCACGGGGCTGAGGGGGCAGTAAGAAGATTGACTAAGGCACTATGCAGAGACCCAGCCACCAGACGCTGGCTTGTGGGTCCTCAAGGCTGTGGCTAGTGTCTCTCCCACCAGTGGCATCTGGTACCACAAGGGACACAGTCTGTCCCAGGTCACACAAGGGACCCAGGCTGTCTCAGGTCACAGCTACTTATGGGAGCAGAACAAACTGGGGTGTGTGCCCCCCTAGTCTAATGCACACTTAGCTTCTCCCACTGTAGGCAAAGTTGGGCTTGGCTGACTTAGGGAGCAGGCACAACATGTGAGTGCATTTCTGCAAACATGCAAGTGCTCCCAGGCCTGGTGCTCAGGCTGCCCTGCGCATACCTGTGTGCTTGGCATTCTTGCCCAGAGGCCCTGCTGCTGGGGAGGGGGCCGCCTAGGGGTGTGTCGAAAACAGTTCAGGCCTGGCATTGCCTGGAGGAGGCTGGTTCCCAGGCCAGGCATGGAAGGGAGGGGGTCGGAGACAGCCAAGGCTGGGAGGCAGGAGGACATGAGGACAGATGGATGACGGTGGGAGACACAGGACAGGTTAGACAGACGGCAGACAGACAACCAAGCTGGAGGGAGGGACAGGAGTCAGAGAGACACTTGGAGGGTCAGGGGAGCAAAACCAGAGAGAGATCAAGAGATTTAGAGAGTAAATTCCACAGCTTTGTCGTTCCAGAAATCAAAGGAGAGCCAGACACAGAAAGCACCTAAGAGGCGGAGGGAAGCCCAGACCCAGAAAGGAGCAGGAGACTGAGGGGGAGGGCCGTGGGGGAGAGAGAGAGAGCAGACACGCAGGCGACCGAAGAGGGACCAGAGGGGGGCGTGAGCGGAGGTGAGTGGGTTCTCCTGGACAGGGCCACTCCAGACCCGCAATCACTCCCTGGGCCCATAACTGCTTCCAGGCCTGACCCCAATTACCCTCCTGCTCAGCGGTCCCTTGGCTTGGCCAGAGGGAGGTGGGGCAGAGGAGGCAGGCACTCAGGGGGTCTGTCCTCAAATGACTGACCTGTTCTGTCATGTACTTGGCCTCATTCACACAGCAGCAATCACGGAGCAGACGGGGAAACTGAGGCAGGGGACAACTCTGGACCCCACCCTGGGCTCTTTTTTTACTTCCAAATCACTTTTCTTCCTCACCCAGCCCCCTCCTGTGCTGCCTGGGTCTCTCGAGGCCCCCAGACTCACCGCTACGAAGAACATGGTGAAGAGGTAGACCATGGCCTCCATGTGGAACCGCCTCTTGGCAGCAATGCTGACTGTGGGTAGGAAGGCCAGGCTGCTGAGGGAGGGCAGGAGCAGCTTGGCCACCAGCGTCCCCATGGGCAGGAGGAAGGCTCTGGTGAGTGTGCAGGCCCCAGGGTAGGGCTTGCAAGGGAGAAGGCCCCGATGGCAGCTGTGGGGCTACCACAGGAGGGTTTAAATGCCCTGGACAAAGGCAGGGACACCAGAGCACATGTCGGGGACATACGGAGAGAGTCCAACAGCTGATGTGCCATGTGATCTACACTTGCCTTGGAGTTTTTTTTTTTTTTTTTTTGAGAGACTGGAGGAGTTGATTCAAGGAGGCCATACTTTTTTGCTCTGAGACAACAGCCTTGGGGAAGAGTCGCTGGTGGTACAATCTCTGAATTCCAGACATTTTCCATCCTGGCCCCCTCCCCAGAAAGAGACCAGGGACTCTGCTCCTTGGGTTACATGTCCACAAATAGCAAGAGGTGAGAGAACCCAAGGTTTAGTCCGTTCTAAACATAGGGGGACTTTGCAGCCCTCAGATACTCTCCCGCCCCACTTTCCTGGCGGCTGGGTTCATGAAACTAACTTTCTGCCCCGCCTGGCGGCATGTTTCACACCTTAGTGGATGAGGACCGGCTCTGGTAGTGCTCTCAGCACGCGCCCTCTCAGCTCCTCTCCGCTCTTCTGACGACAGCTCCTTGGCCAGCCCTTCGGAAATTACCTTCCCTTGTTGCAAGAGGTCTTGGGGAGCTGTCTGGCGGGGCGCCTCATCCCTGGACAAGCAATGATGAGTGTGTGGGCTGAGCCACCTGGGCACAGTCTCTTTCCCTGGGTTGACTGACTGATTTGTTGGCAGCAAAAGGACAGCTTGTGCTTCCATTTTATTTTTTCATCGTGGTGTAATTCACGTAGGACAAAATGCACCGATTTAAAATGCACAGTCTGATTAGTTTTAACAAGTGCAGTGTAACACCCAAAGCGTTCATTCCCTTCCCCTCAGGATTCCCCCAGCAGAGGCAGCTGCTAATATGGTTTTGCCCCACACCCGACTTTGCGGGTTCCAGAACTCCACGTGCAAACGTGCACTCTTCTGGGTCTGGTTTCTTAGGCTCGCCGACATGACGTCTGTGCGATAAGCCATGTTGTGTGGAGGACTGGCGACTGGGGTGGCTGGGGGCCCTCTTCTGCATTTCTGGCTCTGTCCTCTTGGGAACTGGAACCTGGGGTGCAGCAGTGAGCGCCTGGTCTGCTCCTCCTCTGGGAGGCCACCTTTGCTTCTACCTGGGGCTCCCGCAGACATCGGTGGAATCCTCTTTTTGTCTTAAGTCAGCTGGAGCCTGTTACTGCTATTTGCAATGAAACGTCTGACTCAACGAGTCTGGCTGGGTCATTCTGCTTAAGACTCTTCCAAGGCACCCACAGCCCTCAGGTGACGTCTAAGCATGGACAGAGACCACCAGGCCACCCATGGCCCAGACTGTGCCCCAGCCCCTGTGCACGACAGGCCCCTCCCTCCCCAGGCAGGCGTTTCCTGCCCTCCCCCCTCTGGTCTCCTGCTCCCTCTGGTTGTAGGCTAGACTGCCTATCTGTGGGGAAGGCTTCATGGCAGACAGTGCTCCACCCTCCATGACTAGCGAGGGGCTCCCACACTGTGTCCTCACATGCCACGTCACTCCTGTCTTGGCACCTGCCACCTGCCGCGGAGCTGTGGGTGTGGGATTGCCTGGGCCGCATCCTCTCTGACTGCAGGATCCAGGGCAGGGGGCTGGCTGGCTGGACCCCTGCCCTAACTCCCGACGCCCAAGTCTGGCACATGCTGAGTGTTCAGCAAACCCGGCTGAATGAATGACTTTGTTAAAAGAATGAATGAAAGTCCAAGGAGGCGGGGCTGCCGCACATTTCCGTCTGGCCTTCGAGGAGCCAGTTTCCTCTCCAAATGGGAAAAGCAGAGCCCGCCTGTGTGCGGCTCTGGGTGGGAGGTGCGGTCCCCCGTGGGCCCATCATGGCTGAGCTGCCGGCCCCTAGTCCCAGCCCCAGCCCTGGCCCAGCTTTCAGCAGGAGTGGAAAACAGTGGCGAGGAAATGCGATTAGATGTCAGGTGCTGTGAGAGGTGGTGTTGGAGGGAGCTCTCCGGAGCCATAAACCCTGCTCAGAAGCAGGAAAACATTCCACAGTTGGTTTTGTGCATGAGTGTGTGAGAGAGAAAGAGAGAGAGAGAGAGTGTGTGTGTATGTGTGCGTGCGTGCGTGTTTTGCAGCTATAAACTCCAGGGCCAGGGCTATGAGCTTGGGGAAGGGAAAAAGAGAGTGGGGAGGAGGTGCAGAGGGGGACAGAGCAGCACACGTGTTGCAGCCATTAAGGAAGAAGGGGTCCGAGGAGGGATGGTCCCAAAGGGGGTAGACAGGTGGCTGGGCGGGGGGCAGTCTAGGAGACCCTGCAGAAAGGCTGGAACATGCCCTTCTGAGGGCGGCATAGTGCAGAGAGAAGGTTGGGGGCAGCCTGTGTGTGGCTCCTGTCCGAGGCCTGGCCGCCTGGATGCAGACCAGCTGGCTCTGGGGAAGGCGTCCAGCTCTGAACAGGACTGAAATGACCCTCGGTTCTCCCTGGTGTAGGGGAAGTGATTGAGCTGGGGAGCTGGAGGGGGCAGAGTAGAAAAGGCAGGCTGGTCGCTTTGGGGCTGTCACTGCCCCTGAGACATGGGGGGCAGGATGGGCCGGGCTGGGCGCCAACTCAACTTGGGCAGGTCCTGAGCCAGCAGAGACGTGATCCGGCGGCCTGGGTCCTTCCCGCCTGCCAGCCCACCCTTCAGGGTTCCCCTCCCCCCACCCGCCCTCACCTTCTGGGGCTTCAGCCACACTAGACCCCACAGCTGCACGCCCTCCACGTTCTGGCCTCTGCACAGCTTCCTGGGGTCATGAGGAGCCTCAGCCCCTCCAACCCCCAGCAGGGTGGGGCTCTCCCTTCTCAGAAGCATTGAGTGCATCTTGAAAACCACTTACGTGAAGGGCACGTGTCCAGCTTCGGCCGTGTGCCAGGGACTCATCACGGCTCGTCTCGGTGGCTGGGGTGGATGCCTCTGCTCTCCCCATTTCACAGAGGCTGAGACTGAGGCCCAGAGAGGAGGGGGACCTGCTCAAGATCATCCCCAAAACACAACTCCCCCGCCCCCGGTGCTCCCCTTCCTTGTCTCCTTCCCCATGTACCTCCGGTGGGCAGCACCTATCCCAGGGCGATCCGGCAGGCCAGTCCTGAGCCACATGGAGGAAGCAAGGGGCTGACCTGCCCACACTCCCTGGCCTTGCCCCCAGCTGCAGGAGCACCCCCACTGTATAGAGGTGCTGTGATGCCTGGAACACCTCGTGGCTCCGGCCTCCTAGACAGCTGTCTGCTGGCCCAGGGAGCTGGCCAGCTGTGCCTCTGTGTCCTCCGCATTTGGACACCAGCTCCCAGCACTGGGTCACTCCAGAGTGCAGTGGCCCTGTGCCTCAGCTCTTGTGTGGGGCCCACCAAGGCTTCCTACACTTGGTGGGAGGGGCTGTGGGGTCCCCATGCCCAGAGTGGCATCACAGGTCTCTGCCTGGCGTAGCATGGTGTGTGTCTGCAAATGTGATCGTGATTTTCAATCAGATGTCATCTTCAGCTGCTCAAGCCACCTCCAGCGGTTGATCATCTGCCAGATGAGCCAGGCAGAGGGCTTCACCCTTCCCCCCAGCACCTCGGCATGGCCTTTGCCCCGTGGGCCTCAGTTTCCTTGTCAGCACACCTTCCCCAGGGTTGCTGTGAGCACGGGGGAGCACACACACCAAGAGCCCCCGGGTGCTCTCCCCTCCATCTACAGAGGGGTCAAGGGCTTCCTGCTGGCACTGTCTTCAGGGGGTGTCTGGGACTGGAGCCAAGACTTCTCCACCTGGCCTGGCACTTGCTCTTGCCTGCTGTCCATGGCAGCACTGCTGGACACTCCTGGAAAGTGCCCTCCACATGGTAAGGCTGAACAGCTGGTCATACACAGGCTCAGTGGCAGCCATGGCCAGAGTCCCCTGTGGACCAAGAATTCTGACCCATCACTGCCACAGCTTCTGGGAGCCCAGCCTATCATCGGAGATGAGACCTGTGGCAGGGGAGGGGCAGGAGACCCTCCTTGCTGGCTTCTGCACGTTTGCTGGGAGGTCGGTAACCTCTGCTGCTGGAGCTGTTTCCCAGAAGGCCAGGCCCTATCGGCCCTGGGCAAGCAGTGACATCCAAGACCTGGGAGACGCGGTGCCCAGCCATCTCACTGGCCCTCACAGGGGTCTGTCTGTCCAGTGTGGCTTTCCTTCCTACTGGTGTGGCAGCAAGCTGGCTTCCAGCCCACCACACCAGGCTCCCCAGCCCCCTCCTTGCTCTGGATCTGGGGATAAAGACCTGCTTTATCATGGAGTCTTAGACCAAGAGTGGCCTGAGGAGTCTCTGCACAGGCCTGAGTGCTCCCAGCTCAAACTTCTAGCCTTAGTCTAAGAGGAATATGCCTGTGTGCCTGACTGAGGATGAGGAGGAGAAGCTCTGTGGTCTAGCCGGCGGCTTCCTCAGGTGTGGGGGCAGGGTGTCGCCCAGGGGGGTCCTGGGGAGGGACATGCCTGGGGAAACTGGAGTGCCCCAGTGTTCTGGGGGGACCAGGAGGAGGCCAGCCCAGCCCCACCTTGCAGTGATCCATAGGCTGCCCCTGCCCTCTCGATGGGCCCGTGTCCCCTCTGCTCCCAGCTACCTGCCTGCCCTGCGGGCTTCTTTGTATCATAACATCCCCTTCATTCCTCACTGGGGAGCCCCTGGCAGAAAAAGGAGGAGCTGAGTCAGGGTGGTGAGGAGGGGTCTGCAGCTGGTCTGTAGTGGCAGGCTGAGGACCCATGTTACTCTTGGTGCCTTTGGGACCCAAGTGTGCCCAATTCTGGACTCATGGTTGATGGACCAGCCTGTGAGGGTCAGCTGCTTTCTGTGGCTGGACATGACAATATGCTCACGTGTCCTGTCAGGATGGATGAAGTTGCATTATGACACGTGGCCCAAGTGTCTCCCATGCACAGCCCTTGCGTCCTGACAGCAGCTCCGCGTGGGGGCAGCCTCACTGCCCCTTTTCACAGGTGAGCAAGCTGGGGCACAGAGAAGTCTAAGCACTTTCCCAAAGTCACCCAGCAAGAAAGAGAGTTGGGAATTGGACCCATGGAGCCTGGCTCCAGAGAAGACAGGGCACGGCCGTTTGAAGACAGCAGCTTGCTGTGCCTGGCCCCTGAGTCCAACCCCGGGGGTACAGGGACATTCCTGCTTTCCCAAGCCCTGGTCCCTATGGGTGGTGTGGGGGCTCTCTGATGGGTGACTGTGTAACTGTCCCCCAGGGTGTCCCTGGCTTGGGGGCACCTCTGGAGGTCACAGCCACAGGCCAGCAAAGCCCCCGAGAGGTTCTAGGAGCAGGGGCTGCCCAGTGTACCCACTCTCAGATGACATTCCCAGGAGCCTAAGAAGGGACCTCAAGGGTGACTGTGGGAGGTGAGGGGCCAGGAACCCCCACCCCAACTTCCTCTGGTTGTCTCTTGGTGGATTTGCAAGATTTCTGTGTTTGTGAAAGGTTCTTGACCTTGGTCAACAGATCCAGGAAACCCAGCCTGTTGGGGGGCAAGTGGCCTGAGGTGGCCTGTGGTTGTTTGTGGACCAGGGACTAGCTAGGGAAGAGTGGAACGGGGCTTTTACCTTGTGTCCAGCCCTGAGGCCCAGAGTGGAGCCAGGAGGCGGGCAGTTGGCCTCTAGCCTGGGCTGCGGGGGAGCTCTTACAGAGGGACTGTCCTTAGGGCTGATAGCACCCCCTTCCCTTCCCCTGGGGCTGACCCGGGGGGCCTAGCCAGCCACCTCCCAGCTGCCCAGATGGTTCCTTGGCAGTCCAGAGCCTGCTGGGTGGGAGAGGCCTGGCAGGTCTGCTCAGGAGGCTGTTCTGGCCGTGGCAGGCAGCAGCAGGACAGCGGCATGTCTGCGGAGGAAGAGGGAGGCGGGCCACCTTTGAGGCCTCAGCTGGCTAGCCCTCATTGCACTTGGGTGCTAGAGTGCGGGCCCAAGTCCCACGGGCTCTGGCTGTGGTGTCTGTTCTACAGAGCTTGAGCTGGACGCGTCACCATGCAGAGCAGGCCCTGGTGTGACGGACACCAGCTCCCCGAGGAACGTCCAGAGAAGCAGTGCCAGCCCCTCCCCCTCCCCGGCTTCCTTCTCCAGCTTGCTCCCTTCTCTCCTCGGCTTCCCCCAGAGACGTCTGCTCTCCTGTCTCTAAGCTCTTCCTCAGACATCTGGAAAGCTCTGACTGGTGGTGACAATCTCCTTCTACAGACAGGTGCTGTTGCCAGCACCAGGGCCAGATAGCTCACCAGAGCCAGTGGGTAGTAGGCTGGGGCTGACCCATGTGGGGAGGGCCCCGGGGAGCCAGGTGTCTGCAGGTCAGAGCACAGTGGAGGGGACGCCTCCCCTGGACCCCAGAGGAGCTGCCAGACAAATCCTTCGTTTATGGGGCACCTGCCATGGCTGGGCACCCAGGACACTGAGGGTGCAGACCCTGCTCTGCAAGCCCCAGCAGCCCAGGGGAGGCAGTTCCAGCCCAACTTCAGAGACTGCCCAGAAAATGTGGCCTCAAAACAGCACCTTGGGGGGACTGAGCATGCCGAGATGTGTGCAAAAGAGGGGCTTCCGAGAGAGGGGTAGGCGGGGGCTGGGTGGGGGCCTGGAACCATCATTTCTCCCAGTGGCTCTGCAGGTAACTTGAATTATGGAGGGATATGACCAGGGAAGCAGTGACGACTGGCCGGGTCATTTGTGAGGCTGTGTAAAACGTGGGACCCTTGTTCAAAACGCAGGACAAAGCTTCCCTTTCTCCAGTGGTGTCTTTCAGTCTAGCACAGGTGTCTTCTGTGTTTTTTTTTTTGAGACAGAGCCTCAAGCTGTCACCCTGGATAGAGTGCTGTGGCATCACAGCTCACAGTAACCTCCAATTCCTGGGCTCAAGCGAGTCTCCTGCCTCCGCCTCCCAAGTAGCTGGGACTATAGGTGCCCACCACAACGCCCGGCCATTTTTTGGTTGCAGCCGTCATTGTTGTTTGGCGGGCCCAGGCTGGATTCGAACCCGCCAGCTCAGTTGTACGTGGCTGGCACCTTAGCCTGTTGAGCCACAGGTGCCGAGCCAGGTATCTTCTTTGTTGCTTGATGTCATACTTTTTTGGACTTGAGGACACTGGAGGGGTGAGTGTCCATCCTGAGACCCAGGCTAATCCCAGCCATCCCCACATCACACCCAGGCCTCCACTGAGACAGAGGGCAGTTGCTGTCACTGGGTGGTAGGAGGTGGACCTTGGACACACGTCAGACTCTGAAGATAACACTGTTAAAAATTTTAAGACCTTGGCCTTAGAGCAGTAAATGCCAAGTGCAGGCCTCCTCTGAGTGTGGGGACTCGTGTTACCATCCTGGTGGCAGGTGTATGCAGGGCCTGGTGACTTCTCAGGCATTGTGGACTCCTGCCACCTTACTCTGGTAGGGACCCTGAGGCTCCAAGGTCACCTGAGGGCTTGAGAGAGGAGGCACCACATGCTCTTCCAGGAGGCCCATCCTAGCCTCCTCTTCCACAGGGCTCACATATCTGGTGCATGCTGAGGGCTTCAGAGAAGCTTTCTGCCCCGGCTTAATTCTTCACTGTATTCCCCCTGAGTCCCTAAGGGTCTACAGGACCCCAGAGACCTTCCCTCCCTGGTTGCCGTCTCCCTCTGAGATCCCCAGGCCATGTGACCAAGCAGCAGTTATGGCTCCTTGTGGGCCTTGAGTTGGGGGACCCTGGGGGTGGGGTGGGAGCATGGCCAGCTCCCTCCTGGAGGAGCACACACCTGTAGGAGGTCGTGCAGCGGGGGTGGCTGGCCCCATGGGCCCATCTCCCAGGTGGCCTGGCTGTGCTGCCGAGCCAGGAGAAGACGCAGGGGGTGTTTGTGTTGGTTGGCTGTGGGGTCCCTCCCAAGGGAAACTGTTAGTCACCTTGGAACTGGCTGAATGTGGGAGCCAGGAGCGCTCAGGGACCATGCCAGGGTGTGCAGGGCCTGGCGATCACCAGAGAGGAGGGCAGAAGGGTGGAGGGGGCATCTAGAGTAGGTGTGGTGCGGTTATGGGAGAGGGACTGTGTGCATGTGTATAGGGTGCCAGTGGTGCACGAGGCTGGCAGTGCCTGCACATCTGTGCATCAGTACTCTGACCCCAGGGGTCAGTGTGGACCCAGGTTAGGGCTAGGGTTCATGTTGGCTCTAAGCCACAAGGTTAGGGTTAAGGTCTTGTGACCAGGAGCAGCCACTGTGTGCCCCTGAGCACCCTTCTATCCTTAGCAGGAGAATGAACTGAACAGGACCTGCCCACCTGTGGGGTGGGGGGAAGACACCCCCCTGATGGAGGGGATCCCACAGCAAGAATATTGGCACCCCAGATCTGCCACCTACTAGATGTGGCCTTGAGCAGGTCATGCAGACTCGAGCCTCCATGCCCCACCTGTGAAACGGGGACCTGAAGGCTGAGTGCAGCAAGCAGGGGCCGGCAATAGCGGTCTCACTGTTTTCCTGGTTGCTTTCCTTCCTGGGCCTTTGTGAGTGGTCAGACACAGAGCGGGACAGTCCCTGATGAAGGGAAGGAAGAGGGTCCCCAGGCACTGCTGTGGACCCACAATGTCTGACGTATGGTGACAGGGGCATGGGAGGAAAGCTCAGGTGACCTTTCGAAGTGTTAGCTTAACTTTCACCTCCACCCAATTTGGGAGTCTGTTTCTCAGGGAGTGGGCCCCAGGGTGTGCACGGCTGGGTGGCCCCTTTGCTTCAGGGGCAGGCTTGCAAAGTCTAGGGTCAGCTGGGGCTTTCCCAAGGGGCTTAAGCTGGCTCCCTGCCCCCTCTTCCCTGACTCAGCAGGAACAGAGGCCCAGAGTCCCAGACCTGGCCTGCCAGGGGCTGCCCAGCTGGCCCAGGCCCAGCCAGGCCGCTGCACCCTGCCAAGCTGGTGCTGAACATCTGCAGAGTTCCCTCCGCCTCTCCTGCTGGCCTTGGCCATTCTGGCCGTCTGGTCAGCAGGCCACAGGCACCCCTGTCCCCTCCCTAGAGCCCTTGGGCTATGGCCTGGCTGGGTCTGCCTCAGTCCTTCCACTTGCTCAGGCCTC
Source organism: Perodicticus potto (assembly GCA_963574655.1). Taxonomy (NCBI): domain Eukaryota; kingdom Metazoa; phylum Chordata; class Mammalia; order Primates; family Lorisidae; genus Perodicticus; species Perodicticus potto. The sequence goes on from CAUYRH010075045.1 coordinate 34,530, forward strand.
TGCTCCTCAGCAGGAGATTCTGAAGCTGGTGACCCCTCTGGACCTCACCTTCCTGTGTAAGCTGGAGTCAGCTGCTGGCCTCCCCCACAGACCCCTTCTCAGGAGCTCTGGGACCTGGGCCTCACTCTGGGCTCAGCTTTGCCACCGTCAATCTCTCTTGTGAACCCAGGCTTGCAATGAGCTCCAGTGGCTCCGTCTGGACACCCAACATGTGGTCCCCAGCTCTGGGCCTGGGAAGGCCCGCCTTACTGCTTGCGGCTCCCGGGCTGCGGCCGGCAGCAGCCAGCAGGCAGCTGGGCCGGCCTGGCCGGGCTCCAGAGGCGCGGAGCGGGTTAAAGTGTGCGCCAGGCCGGCCTGCGGCGGGCGGGGGAGCGGCCTGGAGGGACGTGTGAGTTCCTCCCCGTCTGCCTGACAGCTATAAAGGCTGCCGCCGGCCCAGAGCCGCCACTGGGCTGCGCCCCTCCGGGAACCCCTCTCTTGGATGCTCTTTGAAGTGGGAGAGGGAGGCAGCGGAGGAGGGGACGGGGGAGAGGCAGAGCCGGCGTCTGCACTCGGCGCCTCCTGTTCGTCGCACCTGGCCCGCCTGCCCTCTGCAGCTCTCGCCCCTTTCTCTGCGAGGACAACCTGCTGACCCAGGGCCAGGTAGGCCACCATGTCCCTGTCTCCATCCCGCTCACATTGCAGCCTCCCAGGGTGTGAGACGTAGCCCACTCCAGGCCAGCAGACTGCACCCCCCCCACACCCTTGGGAGCTGTTATGTAAGAGCAGGGTCTCGGGGGAGGGGGCTGGCCGCATAGCAGGGTGCAGGGTGGGCCCTAGCACCCAGCTTCAGGCACCCGAAGCTCTGCTTGCAAACCTCTTCTACCTTTGGTCCATGGTTGCTGCTTTTGGACCCCAGGGAGGATGGATCCCTCAGAGCTGGGCCTGGCCCCAAGCCAGCCATGTCTGGGAGCCTTAATGAAAACCAAGTGTGAGGCCGGCTGGCACCTGTCTTTAGCCCACAGGCAGGGCTGGGGGCACCCGTCAGCCAATGGAACTATGGGGGCTCCTCCTGGTGAGGATGGGGGTGCAGGGGGAGACCTGCGCAGGGGGACGGCCAGTGGGGCTGAGTGGGCAGGCAGTGGGGGTGGGGTCTCAAGGACTCTGGCTCCCAGCACCAGGGGTGCACTGTTGCGTCGTGGTGTGAGGGTGCCTTGGCGTGGCTCCTGGAAATCTGCAGGTGCTTGTCCTGCAAGGAAACTCAAGTTGGATGAGGCTGCTGAGGAGGGAGGGGGCAGAGCTGGAGCTGGCTGCAGGGCTGGGAGAGGAGAGGGGCGACCTCCACACCTTCTGGGATTAGCTGGTATGGGGACAGTCCCTGAGGTGCTGGTTGGTGGCTTTGCTGTGTGGCTTTGGACAAGTGGGCTTCCCTCTCTGGGCTCTAGGATCTGGGTACAGGCTTGGTGGTTTCTGAAATCCCTTCTCTAACCCATGGCAGGTGACACTCAGAACCTGAGACAAACACCAGACAGAGGCCACGTGAGGTCCTTCCTTTGAAGAAGGCATAGTCTGCTCCCAGAAGGCTGGAAGCCCCCTTGGTTGAACTGGACTTGCCACTGGCAGGTGTTTTGAGCCAGGGGTGCCAGCTGGGCTGGAGGGAGGGAGGGGGATGCTCCACAGAGCCTGGGCTCCTGACAGTGCCCTCCATTCCACCTTCTCCCAGGAGGAGGCAGCCCAGACCCCAGGGCTCTGCCTCACTGGGGCTCTGCCTCACTGGTGCCAGCTCTTGCTGGATGCTGCGCCCTAAGGATGCTGCTCTGGAAGGGTGAGGCTGCAGCCTCCCCAGGAGCCCTGGATCCAGCCTGGGGGAGGGGTAGCTGAGGTGGGAGCCTTGGCATAGTCCACCCACATTCTTTGACCCCTATGGCTGTTCTGTGCGTATGGAAGCTCCTCCTACCATTAGGCCAGCAAGCAGGTAAAAATCCTAAGGTGCTCCGGCTGGGGCGATGGCCTCAGTGCCTTGGTCAACGATGCCCTGCCCTTGTCATGGCAGCCGCTCCACAGGAGCAGGACCTAGGACCTCAGCTGTCCCTAGTTCTCTCCACGGTTATTCTCTAGGAGCAGCTTCCCTAAACACCCTTGGGTCAAGGGTTGCCCAGGCTTAGCACACACACCGCCTGTCTGCCTTGAGCCCCTGGCAGGCATCTTTAATCACTTGCCGAGCTGCCGTTGCTGAGTCCAGATGGTGGCTCCAACTTTCCCAGCAAGGCCTGCAGGCAGCCAAGACCACCCGACCCCAGACAAGCTCCAGGCCTCAGCCACTGGGTGGACACAAAGGGGACTTTCCTGAAGTGCATCCTGGTCCGCTGGAGGACTGGCCTTGGCCTGGAGGTGACAGTGGCCTTGCTTCCTAGGATGGACAGCGGACAGCAGCATTCTCACTGGGCCTGGACCCTGCTGGCTGTGGTGACTGTGGCTGGGGGTGTTATGTCAACAGAGGCCACGGTGAGTGGGACGTGTATCTGGGCCCCTAGGAGCTGTGCTCACTCTCACATGGGCCTAGGGGTCCCAGGGCCCCAAGGCTCCCTAGAAATTGTTCTCAGAGCCACTCAGAGCAGACCTGAATGGGACTCTGGCCACCCTGGGGCCCTTGGAGACTTGTGAGGTTGCAGAGGCTGGCGGAGCCTCCCCTCCAGCACAGGCCTTGAGCAAGGCCCACGGGGGTGGGCTTCATCCTGCAGAGCACAGGCTGGACCCCCACATGTGCCTTGCTCCTGGGCTGTCCTGGATCTGACGCTCAGAGAGCACCTGTACTGGGCGTTCTGTCCGAGACCACCAGGACATCTGAACCCAGGCTGCTAAGTGACCCTGCTGGGGGCCGGCCATGGTGTTGTGTCCTCCTATCCTGCTGTAGCAACGCCCTCAGGCACAGAGTGGGGCAACCCCACCCTGCTGGGCGCTCCAGCCTTCTAATGTTGTGGGGGCCTCTTGCCCAGGACAACAGCCCGACGTCCAACAGCCTGGAGGGGGGCACCGATGCCACCGCCTACTGGTGGGGGGAATGGACCAAGTGGACGGCGTGCTCCCGCAGCTGTGGGGGCGGGGTGATGTCCCAGGAGCGGCACTGCCTACAGCAGAGGTGGGACTCGAACGTGTGGCCCCAAGAGGCTGACATGAGGGTGGGGCAGTGGACAGGAGAGATGGCCCAGCCTCAGCCTAGTGGCCTCTCACCCTCCCGCCGGCATGTGCTGGGGATGTGACTTCTGATAGGTCCTTAGCACTGGTGTCCTGGGATCCTTGTGCTCTAGGGCACCAGAGAATCCCTTCCCTCCATCTCTGAGGGACCCGGCCTGGGGCTTGAGACTATAGGTGCAGCTAAGAGCCTTCACTATCAGGCCTGGATTCAAATCTTGCCTCTGCTAGTTCCTAGCTGTGTGACCCTAGGCAAGTCATTCAACCTCTCTGAGCATCGGTTTCCTCACCTCTGGCATAGAGAGCGTATTGGAGTCCACCTCTTTGAGATAGGTGTGTGGCTTGAGCACAGGCCTGGTTCACGGCTAATGTGGCTGTTAGTTGTTGCCAATCCCGTGTGCTGGGAGGAGAAAAGGAGTAGCAGTGGCGAGGGCACCCCGAGGTGGAGTCAGGACCATCTCAGAGCGCTCTCCCCATAGGAGGAAGTCCGTCCCAGGTGCCGGGAACAGGACCTGCACAGGCACCTCCAAGCGCTACCAGCTCTGCAGAGTGCAGGTAAGGTCACCTGGCTGCACTGGGCCTCTCAGACCGTTCTCTGGGGTTTCCTGGCAGCCCCTGAGTCTCCTAGACGTTCACGGAGAGACGGGAGCAGGGTGGATGTCTTGTGGGGGAGAAGCACATGGGGCCTGAGCTGAGACAGGGCCCGCTGCAGGCATCAACTATAGTTCATGGCCACATGTGCGTGGCAGGAGCAGCAACAGATGGACTCACTTTTACTGGTGGAACTTCAAGGGCAGCCTTGAGGTCTGGGGTCCCCGGCTGTGGCCCCACTTTGCTCTCAACATTTATGTATACCAGACACTCTCTGGGAGACTGGAGTCATCAGACTTCCCTGTCCCCATTCATAGATGGGTGGACCACACTCAGTCCACACCTGAACACCTATCCAGGGACCAAAGGGCTGTGAGGCTAAGACTCCCCAAGCTGGGGTCTGGGCCCTCTGGACTGGCTTGCTCAGCTCACCTGGGCTGAGCTGAGTTGTTGGAGTCTCCCTGCGTCTGTGTGGCTCTGGGGGCAGGTGCAGGCACCTGTAGGAAATTAGGGGCTTGAAGGGAGGCAAGTGGCCCCAGCTTCTGTGTTGGCATCATGCAGTCAGGTCAGCTACCCCCTTTGGATGGTGCAGCCAGGACACAGGGGAAACTCATGAGCTCTGGAGTGAGACGGACCCAAGTTCAAGTTCTGGCCCCCACAGGACTAAGCTAGGCTTTGGGACAGGTCTCTCCTGAGCTCCGTGGGCTCCCAGGATTTTACGAGGTCAGGTCCACCCCTTCCTGACTCAGAGTGACGCCAAGAGTGTGTGCCGGGGGCTGTGGCCACTTCCTGCTCCATGAGGACAGAAATGCCTTTGTTGGGCCGAGTTCCTCCTGGGGCTCCCTGCCTGTCCTCTCCTTTCCCAGGAGTGTCCTCCGGACGGGAGGAGCTTCCGTGAGGAGCAGTGCGTCTCCTTCAACTCTCGCGTGTACAACGGGCGGACGCACCAGTGGAAGCCTCTGTACCCGGGTACTTGCAGCCTTGGGGACCCCGTACAGGGAGAGGAGTGTGTGTGTGGGCCCTCCTGGAAGCTCCTCCAATCCACATGGGTGGGCAGGTGGGGTTTTCTATGCCCAGGTCTAGAGGTCCTTCCCCACCACCACTCGTGACCCATGATGTCAGCCAGTATGGTTACAGGGCCAAGACCCCTGCAGGTCTGACCTCAAAGAGTGGTGGCAACCCTGCCGCTTGCTGGCTCCTGGGCACAGGCCGGAACAGCCTAGTTGATCACGAATGGAGACTTGCCACACAGTCCCACGGGGACCTGGGGTGCCCCGTGTGGCTGTTCTTGCAGGGGTTGGGGAGAAACAGTTCAGGTGACAGTCTGTGTGTGTTGGCCTCTCCCCTTCATCAGGTAGGACCTGGGGGCTGCAGGGTCCAGGGTCAGCCGCCAGGGCCAGCGAGTTGGCTAGGCCCTGACCCTATGGGGGTCTCAGGTGCTGCCCCTCCTCACAGAGGCAGAGGCTGCCCCTCATGGAGCCTAGACAGAGCCAGGTAACCTGTGTCTAGGACCGTTTCGGCCACTGAGACCCCAAGCAGGTCCCTCCTCCTTTCCAGGCCTTAGTTTCCCTGTCTGCGCCACGGGGACTGTCTCAAAAGGAGGGAAAGGGGCAGTCCTTGAGTTCCTATTCCCTCCCCACCTGAGACCCGTCTTGCCTGCTGCTCGCCAGATGACTACGTCCACATCTCTAGCAAGCCGTGTGACCTGCACTGCACCACGGTAGATGGCCAGCGGCAGCTCATGGTCCCCGCCCGCGACGGCACGTCCTGCAAGCTCACTGACCTGCGAGGGGTTTGCGTGTCTGGAAAATGTGAGGTTGTTAAACATTGTAGCAAAAGTACCGCTGGTCTCGCTGCACTCGCCCGTCCGAGGTGGTGGTGGTCCCAGGTCCGGCCGCAGCGCCCTCCCAGCTGCCCTCTCCTGCCTTCCTGCAGCCCATCGGCTGTGACGGGGTGCTCTTCTCCACCCACACGCTGGACAAGTGTGGCGTCTGCCAGGGTGATGGAAGCAGCTGCACCCATGTGACCGGCAACTACCGCAAGGCGGGCACCCAGCTGGGTGAGCACCCACGGCTCCCGGGAGCAAGGCGAGGCCGAGTGGCCATCCAGGGCCTGGGGGCTCAGCCCCAGCCTCCTGGTGCCGCCCTTCCCGTGCGGGCTGACCTGAGGCTCTCAAGGCCTCTCTGGGTGGATGTGCTGCACCTGTAGCTACCTGGCTTGGGCATCATGTTCAACCTTGGAGGCAGCCTGCAGGGAAGGGGAAAGGGAGAGACTGAGGCACGAGTCCCAGTCTCACAGCGAGGTAAGATGTGGGTCTGGAGGCTCAGCCCAGAGCTCTGGCCTTCCCTGGGCAGCACCTGACCCTTTTCAAAGCCCATGTCTAGCTCTGGCCCAGGCCTCATGTGGATGGGGTCTGCACATGTGGCAACATTTTGTCCCTTAATGCTCAGTGTGGGACTGGGTGCATTTCTGTGTCTCCAGAAATGCTTATGGGATTAAACTGGGTTATCACAACCTCCTGAGGAGGGAAGGCCGGACAGCATAAAACCCATTCTACAGGCAGGGAAACCAAGGCCCAGAGTGGGAATAACCTGCTTAACAACCCTCAGTGAGGCTGGAGTGTGTCCGGGAGGACCTGGCTGTCAGACCCTGGTGGGGTCCTGCAGGCTGGGGAGATCCCCCTACCTCTGTAAGGGATCATTGGTTCTTGGGTTGGCTCTCAGAAGTCCCAGCAGTGGGGGCTGCAGGAGAGGAGGTGGCACAGGGCTGGGCAGCCAGGAGGGCTGTGTGTGTCTGGGAGGCCTTTTCTTAGGTGACCTCCCTGAGGGATGGGCACAGGAAATGCACCTGGTTTCCCTCCCCTCCTGCCTACCTGCTTGTGCGGCCTTCTGTTGGACCCAGGGCCGTTTCAGGCAGCACATGACTTTTAAAGCACCTACTACGTGCCAGGTGCTGTGAGTAAACTGAGGCTCAGTGGACAGTTCTTTGCCTGTGTGGAACTTGACTTGAGGCCAGGGGCTGACCTGGGAACAGTCCCACCTGAGTCTGCAGTGCCCTTGGTGTGTTTGACTGAGCACAGCTGGCGCGAGTTAACTGCTTAGTGCCCGGCGACGTCTCTGCAAAGCAGGCCACCACCATTGCCAAAATATGCAGAAACAGGCAGAGAGATGTTAAGTGACTCTTCTGAGGTCACACGGACACCAGGGGCAGCAGGCTGCTGCGTCAGAACTCCTGTCCCAGCAGCATGTGTTGTTCAGCAGGGTGAGGGCCGTGCATGCTGCAGACAACCCGGGTGTCCTGTGCAAACCTACGTGCGAAGATGCTGTATTAAGAAAGGCAGGGCTCTCGGCCCTTCCCTCTGTGACTACTTCACCTGTGTGGCTTGGCATAGGGTTGCTTCCATATCTCTTTCTGGTTTTTTGCCCAGGGACTCTATGCTGGTAGTTGGGAACTGGCCACAGCAGGGTTTGCATCATGGAAAGAGGCCAATGCCACCAGCCAGGGCTCTGTCCCCCCTTCCCCCGCAGAGCCCCTGTTAGACATTCACCAGGTGCCATGTGCAGGTCGGAGAGGGGCCCGGGAGGGCGGCAGGCAGGTGCCAGGGGGCAGATGCACATGGGCTCTGCCCTTTCCTAGAGGGAACCAGTGAAATGAGCACTGACCCCCAGAAAACCTTTGCCTTCTGAGAGCTCTTTCCCCACCTTTTCTACCCTAGAGCTTATGAAAACCTGCCTTCTTCCCCATCAGCTCCCCACTCCCGTCCCTGCCCAGACCTTTGTCCCCTGTGTTGTTTTCTTGTGGCTTCCTCCCCCGTGGGCCAGGCCATGGTGACAGCCTCTGGGCCTGCTGATGCACCTTGGCAGGGTACAGGTGTCAGGTTCTCTTTGCACTGCTGGTACTTTCCATTCATGCCTTTGAGTGTAGTGAGCCTTCAAAATCAACATGCAGTCAGGACAAGATGGGATTTAAAAACAACAATGACAAAGCTCTGGTCCCAGCTGGGAGTACACAGGCTGCCAGGGCTCCAGCCATTGCCCAAGGTCTCCTGGGTGATTATGTGGAAGGGCAGGACTGAAGTCTGTTGATATCAGCATATTCAAGGTCCCTGTGTTCTTTGGTGTCCCCTGGAGGGGCTGGGGCAGCACCAACGTGCCACCCATGGCCTTGGTAGGAAAGAGTGAGGCTGGGCGGGTGCCTGGCAGGGTGTGTCAGATATCTGAGAGGGGCAGACCAGGCCTCAGACAGCCATCCTCTGCTTTGGAGGTGGAGAGCGCTGTCCAGGGCTGTCCACAATCCAGAGGTAGTGATGTCAGCCAGCCTCACCCCTTCCCTGAGACGCCCTTCCGTTGAGGGCTTTGCTGCAGCCAGTGACGGTGGGAGCCCTCACCACCCTCTGTTTGCCCCCAGGTTACTCTCTGGTGACCTACATCCCGCCCGGCGCCCGAGACATCCAAATTGTGGAGCGGAAGAAGTCAGCTGACGTGCTGGGTGGGTGAGCTGGGACTGGCGGCTGCGCACACAAGCTTTCAATCATGGGGCGTCGTGGGGTGTCATGGGTGGTGGAAAAGGTGGTGGGTGTTTGACCCTGGGTTCCCTCCTTCAGGACCAGGATGTCCTGGTCCAAGTGGTGTGGGCATGGCCCAGGAGCCCACAGTGCAGACTTCACCTCCATGCATGGGAGGACCCTGTCCTTAGAGTTGCTGGACAGCCCAGGGGCTTGTGGTGTCAGGTGGTGGGTTCCCTGGTGCAGAGGGAGCTGGGGTGTTGGCCCCTGCAGGGGAGGGAGTGAGTCTGAGGAGGTAGTGCTGAGGGGAACTAGGTGGCCATTCCAAGGTCATGAGCTACAGAGAAGCAGAGGTGGGTTCCATGCACAGGTCTAGCTGGCGGGCAGTGTCCACTGGGAAGCTGGCTGGCAGGCGTGGGCCAGGTATGGGACTGGGTGGCGTCCTCTAACTTGGAGGACAGGCCATATCTTGGTGATGACTTTTGGAAGGGCTCTCTGTGGAGCTGCAGCATTGGCCTGGCAGTGTGCCCTGTGTGCACCCCCAGGAGGGGCTGGTGCTGATACTTATGGCCACTCTATGCTTGACTTTGTCCGGTGCATGGCAGGGTGGGAGCCAGGCTGTATGGGGACGCTGTTCTCAGGTGCGTTCTCAAACCCAACATCACCTGGGCTCACTCTTCCCACTGGCCCCATCTCCCTGGGGCCTCAGGATCCCCAGGTGTGGGCCAGGTCAGGTGGTGAGAGACGTGCTGGATGGGGAGGCTTTGCTGAAGCCCCTGAGGCTGGAATACAGCCTCAGAATCTGCTGCCCCGTCCACAGGCCAAGGGCCAACCCCCAGCATGGGTGCTGGGAGTCGGGTGCCCCTGGCTCTGCAGGGCAGTGGGCTGCAGGCCTCAGGGTCTCCACTGCCCTGGGGGCTGCTCCCTGTCTGGAGCAGGCATGCCCCCCCCGGCCCCCACCAGGCTGGCTGCTTTGTCACCCGCTCGCTGGGTGAGTACAGAGGCCAGGAAACTCCAGGCTTTCTGAGCTGGCTGCGAAGTTCTTGCTCTTCAGACAGACGTGTGGAAATACCAAGCACAGCCGCGGAGCCCTGGGGAAGCCGCAGAGAGGAAGGTCATTACTGTCAGGAAACGGGTTTTGGATGAGGGCCTGGGATCGGCCCTGGGCACATACCTGGAAGCTGTGCCGAAGCCACCGGCTCGGCGGCTCCTCCTCGTAGGGCTTGGACTGCGTTATCTCTGAGCTCATGGCACTCAGGATGCTCCTCACACATGGCCTGCTTGTCACCGGTCTGATAATAAGTTAACTGCCCACTCCTCTGTTCAAGTAGCATCAGGAACTTTGGAAGCTGAAGTCCTCTCCTCCCGTGGGCCAGTTCCTGGAACACCCTTTGGAAGACAGAGTGTCCCCGAGTGCCCAGGCTGCCTCCTCCCATCTGTCCCCAGCCCTGCAGGACTTGCTCTGGTCATGCCCCACAAACCCAGAGGGGCCTGGCCCCAACAGTCACGCCAGCTCTGGGCAGCTCTTCAGCAGGCGGGGGCACTGGCACCAGGGCTGCTGGGGGTCTGTGGTACATTCCTCCCTGTCCTGAGCTTCCCTCAGGGCCAAGTCGGGCCCTGGGAGTGTCCAGGGCAGCTGAGAATGTGCCAGGTCACCCTCCAGCAGCCGGGCCCAGTGGTGTGGTCCTGCCAGCACGGACAGCAGGATGTCCTTGCTCTGTTGAGAGAACGGGGCCAGCCAGCTCAGGGTGGACCCCAGGAAGGCCTGTAGTGTCACTCAGTGTAACACTTGGAAGATGCGACCAGGCCTGTCCTCATGTCCAGCTGGGGAAACCAGAGGTGGGACCTTGCCTAGGCCACATGGTGAGTCCGTGCAGAGCCGGCTGTGCCACCCAGTCCCAGACCTGCCACACCTGCCATCCGATGTGCACCTTTCACAGGCTGCTGACTGTCCTGGTCCACATTGGGCCACTTGGTCATGGTGCCAGCTTGTCACTTTGCAGCCTCCAGCCCCTTCAAAGGCAGCTGGCAGGAAGGACCCAGAGGGTCCCCAGACAGCTCTGTGGTGACAAGCTCTAGGTGTTCATTTTGGGTTGAGAGCAAAGTGCATTTGCATGTCCTCTGCAGTCACTGCCCGGGACCACGATCTGGCTGCAGGCAGATGTGTGTGCCCCACCGATGTGGGGGTCTCCTGTCTTTAGGGTATTTGGGGCAAGATGATGGAGGCCTGGCTGGCTGTAGATGTGGTGTGGTGCTGAGGTGTGGGCTTGGTGTCTCCCCTTAGCCTGCCTGGCCCATGTGACAGGCAGCTTTGCCCTTCCAGCTCTGGCAGACGAAGCCGGCTACTACTTCTTCAATGGCAACTACAAGGTGGACAGCCCCAAGGACTTTAACATCGCAGGCACGGTGGTCAAGTACCGGCGGCCCATGGATGTCTACGAGACTGGAATCGAGTACATAGTGGCACAGGGGCCCACCACGCAGGGCCTGAACGTCATGGTGCGTGTGGGGGGTGGGGACACTCCGGGCCTGGACGTTGTGGTGCACGTGGAGGGTGGGGGACACTCCAGTCCTGGACGTCGTGGTGCACATGGAGGGTGGGGGATACACAGGGCCTGGACGTCGTGGTACATGTGGAGGGTGGGGGACACGCAGGGCCTGGACGTGGTGCACATGGAGGGTGGGGGACACGCAGGGCCTGGACGTCGTGGCGCATGTGCTGCAGTGTAGGGGCAGAGGGTCTGTGGGTGTTGGGTCCCAGATCTGGCTGCAGGCCGGCACTTCCCCATCCTGTGTCCTGCTCCCCCATCTGGTGGCCGAGCTTCTCTGGGTTGGGACTTGCTCTTTCAACCACTTGATCCTTTTGTCACTCATCCTTTCACCCAGACGTCAGTTGCTTCTCTCTGTCTGCCGTTCACTTGCTCATACCAACCTGTCCACTCACCCACCCACTTGGCTGCCCATTCTGTCCCTTTCCTCAGCATGGTCATGCATTTGCCCAGCTGGCCACACCACCCTGAGCCCCTGGGGGCTGCAGAAGCCCTGGGTGGCCATTTCCTGCTTGTCTGGGACCACCCTGGAGAGCTCAGGGAGGCAGGACAGGCCTGCTCCCACCCCCTGCATTGCAGAGTTTACTCTGCTAGTTTCATGCCCCCGTGGACACTGTGATGCTGCTGCCAGGGCCTCAGTCCTTGTGGCCCCAACACTGCCTCCCGGGGTGCTCAGGAGCTCTGGGGGGGAGTGGGCAGGACAGAGTCTGGGCCTGCTGTGTGCAGCTGGCCCTGTGCTCTCCCAGGGTGGCTGACGCCCAGAACAGAGAGAACCTGGATGACTTGTCACCCAAGTCAGGTGACGTCAAGGTGGGCAGTTCTGCTGCTTGTAGGGGTCCACTGGCCCCGTGGCAGGTGAGGGGTGCGGCAGGGCCAGAGCCCTCCCACTGACCAGTTTTGATTTCCAAATCCCAGCATGGTGGGTGTACTACCTCACTCTGGAAACTTGGGCAGAGAGGTGAGTGACTTGCACTGTCCTGGAGTCGTTAGTAGCATGATTGGGTCTGGCCCAGGCCTGCCTGGAGCCAGAGCAGGCCTTCGTTAGCTGCCCTGCTGGGGGGTCTCTAACTGGGGATATCCCCCCACTGCCTCCTGGCTGGAAGGGCTGTGTTGGGGGTTAGGCCCCCAGATGCAGGCTCTGAGGTGAGCCGGTGTGAGGTGGACTCTGCGGCCGGTGTCTGTGCCCTGGGTGCAACTGCTCCTTGGGGCAGCACCCTGGGAGAGACAGCTCCCTGAGCCCAAGGGTCACGCCTGGGGCCGGGCACAGTGGTGGGCTAACAGCCGTCCTCCCGTGAAGCTCACTGAACGTGAGAGCAGGTGTACCCGCTGTGCTCTGCAGCTCCCTGCGGCATCCTGGCTGCTTTCTCCCCAGGGAGTCTGCGCAGAAAGGCCATGGGGTGCCTGCAGTCGGCCAGGGGTGGGGCCAGTACATAATCGCCCCTTCTTCTGCCAGTCCCAGGTCCATTTAGCCTCAGCTAGTGTCTCGGCTGGTCTTGGTGGCTTACCTGCTGAGGTGACCATGGCCCCTGTGTCCTTCCCAGTCCGAGGCTGCTGTCCTTGCATAGTCGCCATCACAACTGGTCAGGGACGCCAGAGGTGCCTCAAGGATCTGCTGGGCACCAGACCATTCCTTACCCCTGGGGTCAAGCAGCATCTGCTATCTTCTTGACTGGGGGATGACCACTCCTTTCTTTGCCACTGGTCTCTCGGCACCAGGGAGCTTAACGTTTTGTGAAGTGGTTGCTGTGTCTTCCATGCCCCAGGTGCCCGAGCTGCAGGGATAGGGGGCGCAGAGCCCCCAGGCGGCACTGCTCCCTTCTCTGCTCCCCAGACCCACGTGGTCTACCTACAGGGACACGGCCCCTATGCGGGCAGTTGATTTCTGTGTGCCACTCAGCGCCTCCTTGCGGGGAGCAGCCTCCATGCTGGCCTCATGGCCTCTCCCTGTTGCTCCATCGGGCTGGCAGTTTCTGGGTGGCCAGCGTACGACGGGCCCAGGGGTCCCATGGCCATGGGCCGACTTGGCACCTCCTCTGCTGTAAGTTGGTCCCTTTGTCTGATTCCATGTCATGTGTCTCAGTGGACTGAACACTCTGTGGGCTCTTGGACATCGGGGCTGGCTGAGCCCCTGAGGTTGGGAAGGGCAACCTCCCATGTCCAGCAAAGTCCCCCATGTCCCCTGTCAGGAGAGAAGGGGTCTGATGCAATCAAATTCCACATAGTGCTGTCGGGGGGATGGTGCTGGGTCGCGGGCTTTGGGTCCCTGGCAGGCTGGGCTTTTGGTGTGAGGCTGCGCTGTGGGCCCATGAGTAGTTTCCCTCCTTGCCACCACGGCTATTCCATTCACGCACCCCTTGTACCAAGTGGGGTGACCAATGCAGAGGCTGGCCTGTGCCAGCTGGCAAAGCCACTGCGTCTCTTACTTGGCTATCTGGTGCCACAGTGTGACAGATGCTCCTGGTACCCATTAACAAGTGGTGAGGAGACCTTAGCACTTGCTGCCTTCCCCTCAGGTCCCGCACGGCACCTCCCGTAGACCCACCTGCCCAGTAGTCAACTCTGTGCATGCAGGCTCCCGATGGCCCAGCCAGGCCAGGTGCCACTGCCCTTGGTTCAGTATGTGTTCTCGTGGGTCACTCCGCTTCCCATGCAAACTGGGGGTTCACATCGCTGGTGCTGCCTGAAGCCCTAGGAAACATTCCTTCACTGTAATCTTTTGAGGTCATTCCCAAGTGGGGCTTCAGTGACACAGATCCCACTTCTAGCCTGAGCCCCCATGCCTGGCCGACCCATCTCTGGGTCCAGATGGCCACTTCCCTCTACTCTCATTGCTTCCTGAGGGCTCCTGGCTGCGTGCTGAGAGGGGCAGGCATGGGAAACTTGGATGTGAGCTTGGTCACTGCCTGTGCAGCCTGCCTGTGCCCTCTGGCCCTGACTGCCTAGTTCTGGGGTGACACTTCCATCTTGTGCTGGGCGACAGCTTTGTCTTCCCCACCATGAGGCTTTCACAGAGCTCACTCAGCTCACCAGACGTCCTGCAGCTGTGACCCGAGGAAGCCTTTTCTGATGCTGGGTGCTTACCTGTCACGCAGCCCTGTGACCTGGGCCTGTGGCAGGGCCTCTGTCGCTTGGGGCCCCACTCAGAGCGGGCAGCTTCTCATGTTACCCAGTACCCAGATCGTACTGATAACCCCGGTGCAGACTAAGCTGTCTCCCGAATTCCTCGTAGTGGAGGGTCTGAGGAGCAGGGTTCTCTCTTCTCCTCTCAAGGGCATGTCCTGGCAGGCTCTAGACCTTTTCCCTGGTGTGGGGCACCGAGTCTTCGCCGGGTGGTAGGTTTTGCAAGGTTGGCTCCCTGACCCAGTTCCACATCTCACTGTTACCGCTGACAAGCTTGCTGTGCTCAGGGTGGTCCAGGCTGCTTTGTCCCGCGTTGTCCCCGGGAGTGGGAGAGTTGTCGTCGGCTTGGGTCAAAGCCCCCCGCCGTATGCTGTTACCGCCCACCCATGGCCATGAACACTGCCTGCCTTTCCTCCTCAGAGGGAGGGGCAAGAACATATTTTCCAGGTCAGCGGCCACACAGGATTGAGGCCTTGCTGATGTGCTCTAGAAGAAGTACCATGCCTATTGCAAAGCTGCGATGGGCCCCTGCAGGGGCGAGGGTGCAAGACTCACCCGCACTCTGATGGCAGATCTGGGGTCTGCCTTGCTATTGTGGGTGCCAAACGAATGCATTACATGTGGGGTCTGATGGGACCACCCTGCATGCTCTCGGCAGGCCCTCACTTTCTCCACGGTCTAACAGCCAACCCACTGGCATTTTAGCACCTGCTCCCAAAGTCCACGCAGACATGCCGAATCCTTTATCACGAGGCTGCTCCCAAGGGCTCCTGTGGGCTGGCCCTATGTCCCATGGGCGTGTAGTTCCTTCTCCCTGAGGACTTTCTGGCTGGCTAAGAATGTGACTGAACCCAACCTATTGGTCAGGAGGGCTTAGCTGTGAGCCACAGTAGCTCAGAGGGGCTGGCGGGGAGGGGCTGGGGTGATGGGGAGAGGCTGGGGTCTCATGCCTCCCCCCCCTGCCTTGCCTCCCCATTCCCCCACCACACCCCCCCCCCAGGTGTGGAACCAGAATGGCAGGAGCCCCTCCATCACCTTCGAGTACACGCTGCTGCAGCCGCCACATGCCCACCACGTCCAGCCCGTCTACTACAGCTTCCCCGAACCCAGCTCTGACAGCACCGAGAGCCAGGAGCTGGATGGGGCCGGGCCCCTGGGTTTCGTCCCACATAATGGCTCACTCTATAGCCAGGCCTCTGCAGAGCAGCTGGGCCTGGACAACCGGCTGTTTGGCCACCCAGGCCTGGAGGTGGAGCTGGGCCTGAGCAAGGGTCAGGAGACCAATGAGGTGTGCGAGCAGACCGGCGGAGGGGCCTGTGAGGTGCCGCCCGGGGGCAAGGGCTTCCGAGGTAACCGGGAGGAGGGGCCCTGGGGAAGGGGTCTTTGGGCCCTTTTAAAGTCTGCAGAGAAGGCTAAAAGAGGTGCCAGGTTCTTGCAGACTCACCCTGAGCAGGCGCAGGGCAGAGGTATGGGGGAGTGGGGGCGGGGGACACCACCTTCCTCACATGCCTTCTCCGAGGTAGATGTGATCGCCCCACTTCACAGATGGGAAGACTAAGGCTTAGAGGGCAGGAGTGACTCGACCAAGTCACAGAGCCCCCAGGGAGGAGCTAGAAGCCAGGCCCTGCGTGGTCTGAGCCCATGGCTTGCTCAGTACAGCCCCTGGGCTTGACCTTTCCTGTCCTGTGTGTCTGATCATCTGATAAGGATGCCAATCACTGGGTTTAGGGCCTCCCCAGATCCGTGATGATTTCATCTCAAGATTCTTAACTAATTACAGCTACAAGGGCCCTATTTCTAAATAAGATCATGTTCTATTTTCTGTAAATTTATGGAGAATAAGGGTAATTTTGTCACATGTACAGAGTGTGTATGTAGTGGTGAAGTCAGGGCTTTTGGGGTGTTCATCACCCAAACACATGCCTACTCCTCATCACCACCACCCCCCACATCCGAGTCTCCATTGCTCTATCCTACCTCCATGTACACACGAAGAGAGGCCCATTCTGGGGTTTCCACTGCACGTGGTGACCATTCCCCTCCCCAAGGCACTGTCCAGGCCTCCTCTTGAGGATCTTGGCCAAATTCTGTCCTTTAATCGGGCAGAAACCTGCCTTCTGATTCTGGGGGTTCCTGGTTCAGCTGCTCGTCTCCAACCCCACTGGTTCAGGTCCCCTCCCCAGAGCAGCCACAGCCCCGCGGTGCAGAGGCCTTGAGTTGAGCCCCCTGCCTCCCTCTGCAGACCGCAATACCACCGGGCCTGCTCTCTCAGGGGACGAGGACGGCCGAGAGGCCCATGCCCAGCTTGCCTCCCAGGAGATCCTGTCAGCCAACGCCATCTCCGACCAGCTTCCGGATGTAGGTTCTGACTCCAAGGAGCTTGCCCTCAATGAAACGGGGAACAGCATCTTTACTCAGGGTGCCCCGCGGAACTCCCTGGGCGAGCACCTCCATATCAGTCACATGGAGCACGAGGAAGCTGGCACCTTCCTGCTCAATGGGTCCTACCTGGAGCTGAGCAGTGACAGGGTCACCAACACCTCCTCTGAGAGCCCAGTCCCCAGCGTCAGTGCCAGCCTCCCCACCTCTGCTGGGAACAGGACTCACAAGGCCAGGTAGGAGACCCTGGGGGCCCGGTGGGGTGAGCTGGGCTAAAGCTTGGGGTCACTAAGGCTGCCCCCACAGGGTCTGGCTCGAAGGGCTGGGGCCTGGAGCTGAGGGAAGGAGGGAGGGCCACTCCTTCCTTGGGCCCCACCCACCGCCCTGGGGACCTGAACATGAGGTCAGAGGTCGGGCTCATGGGTCACAGGCTGAGTCCCCACATGTGTAGCTGCTGGTGGGGGCTGGAAGCTGACAGCACCCAGCCTCCCTCAGGAGCCAGGGCTGGGGCTCAGCAGCCTGTGCGCGCAAACATATGATCATTACAGCCACCTTAGTGGGGGCTCAGAGAGGGTAAGCAAGGTGCTTAAGGTCATGGAACCCGAGGATCTGGGTTCCCTGGGCCTGTGTGGTGATCTGGCCAGAGGCAGTGCCCAGGCAGTCCCCAGATGTGGTGTGGGTCAGCGCCAGCCCTACGATAGTTAGCAAGAAGATGGTGGGGATCTAGGGGGCTCCTCACCCAAAGGCCAGACCTCCAGAGCCAAAGTCACAGCCAGGACACCTGGGCAGTCATGGCCGGGGACACCTGGGCAGTCATGGCTGGGGACATCTGGACAGCCACAGCAAGGGACACCTGGGCAGTCATGGCCGGGGACATCTGGGCAGTCATGACCAGGGACACCTGGGCAGTCATGGCCGGGGACATCTGGGCAGTCACAGCCAGGGACACCTGGGCAGTCATGGCCAGGCACATCTGGGAAGTCACAGCTAGGTCTGGAGGGGCCTGAGGTCAGGAGCCTCTCTTGGTCAGTAGCCTGGAACAGGGCAGCCCCAGATCTACCGTGTCCCCACTGGAGGAAAGTCCCTGGTGACAAGCCCCCTGGACAGAGAGTGGTCACGTTGCAGGCATGCTCTTCTCCCCAGACATTCACACAGCCAGGAGCCTATCTCTAGTCAGACTGAGCCTGTCCCAGTCACCTCGGGCATAGGTGAGAACTGGAGGCCGGGCCCGCTAGTGCTCACTTTATTTTCTGAGCATCCCCCGAACCCTGACTTCAGACCCAAGCAGGACTTGAACCCCAGCCAGGCTGGGGGTACCACGGTGGCCTTCTTGAAACTTGGGGGACTGAGAGATTTGAGGTTTACTCTGGAGGTGATGTAGCTAGGTCACCTCTCACCCATTTCCAGAGGGCGGGAGCAGCAAGGTGGCCTCCCTACTGAGCCAGGAGCCCCAGGTACTGCCCCTGTTCTCAGACCATTGCCTGAAGTCTCTGCCTGATATGGGGGCTGTGGGCTCGGGGACACATCCTGGGCGCTGCTGATGTGCTCTGGGTGGAATTCTTTGCAGATATGGAGGGAGCAGGGCCCCAGAGCATCCTCAAGCCCCCTTTCCACAGGGTGCTCTAGGCTGTCTGGTCACTGTCCGGCAGCCTCACAACCTCAGGGCAGGAGCCTCTGGCTGGTGTATGGGACTCGGTAATGTGGCTGGCAGGGAAGGGCAGGCTTTGCTGTGGGGGTGCAGGACCTGAGTTTGAGCGAGGTTCATAGGCCAAGGGTGGGAGGGCAGAGGCAGCTAGCACATGTTTGTGTGATGCCGGCATCACTCAGCGGAGTCTGGCTTCGGTATCTTCCGTGTGGGCCATGCAGGGCCTGACCTTGTGACCTTGTGTGCCACACATGGGAAGGACTCTGTGGGCAGCAGCTGGTGATGACAAATTGAGCCTTCAAAGTAGGGGGAGGGGCCCTCCAGGATGCATGGCCCGGGGGGCAAGGGTCAGCTACCGGGGCCTTACCAGGGCTTATCAGGGTGGTCCAGGCATGGGAGACGCTGGCTGCTGGCCCACTGTGTGAGAGGGACGTGTCTCTGCCCTCCTCTGGGCCTCAGTCTTTCATCTCTTGGTGAGAGGGCTGTGGGGGCACCCGTGGCCTGTCAGCTCAAATATGAACAATCCCCAGACTAGGGTCGTGGCACAAGCTTTCAGATCCTTAAGCCATGTCATAAAATCTGTCTGCCCCACTGCCCTCAGCCCCTGGGGATGGATTGGATTTCCAGGGCCTGTCCAGGAGTGCAGGAACCGACAAAAGAGGCTGTCAGCACTCAGCCTGGCCCGGCGGGGTGGGGTGTGGCCCGGCCGGGTGGCCGTCAAAGGATGCTGCCGCAGCACCAAGATGGCTGGAGAAATAAAGGGCAGAGGGGACTGCCAGGCCGAAATAGCCACGTCTGGGGGAGTTGTCCAAACACAGGAAGTCGTGTCTGCTCAGAGAGAAGGCAGCCCAGAAAGGAAAGGCTATTTTCATCTTCCCAGAAAAGCTTCAAATAATCAAGGGAGGGGCCCTGTCACCAGACCCAGACTTCGGGAACAAGCGTCTGAGACGTAGGAGACCCAGTGTCCTTCTCTGAAGCCTGCGGGTGGGGGAAGAACAGAAAAGGACACTTGTGGTTCATGTATAAACAAACACGGTCTCTTCAGAGCCTCTCTTGCCAGGAGACGGTGTGAGCCTACATCTGGTGGGGCAGCTGGGCAGGGGACCCCAGGGCAGTGATAAGTGATTCAGGTTATCACAGAGACTTCACGGCCTCCCAGAGCCAAATCTAGCACTTCCGACTATCATGGCTGAGAGGGGTGGCATCCTCCTTCCAGATGGGGGTGAAGGAAGGGCTGGCGGTTCAGTGGTTTCCTGGGTGCCTCTTCCAAGAAGGGAGCTGCCAGGCATTGCGTCATTGTGCCAAGGCGTGCGGGGCTCTGTTCAAGAGTCGCGTGTGCCGTACCTCGGCGCAGAGTGCCGCGTGGGCAGCCCCTCCACAAATACCTTTGGTGCCTGAAATCCAGAGGGTTATTTTGAAGCGGGCGGCTCTCTCTTGAGTCAGGAGTGAGTCACACGCCTGCTGGCTCTGGCGTGTAATTAGATAAAGATGGCGGGCTTCTCTGCGGGTGGGTGGAGGGCCACGGACTGGATCTTTTCATCTCTTTTGTTCTTGGGGAGAATTTAAAGCCATGGAAAGCAGGGTGGGGACCTAATCAGCACAGTTCTGTGTTTTCTGAATCAAGCGTCAGGGATTGGTTTTCCGGGCTCTTCTTCTGAAAGGAGCTATCCTTTCCTGAGCCAGGTGTGTTGGGTGGATCTTGCTGGCGCAGCTCTCCAGATTTCTGCAGACCCTTGCTCTAAGATGACAGGGTCTCGGGACACCCGCCCATTTAAAAAGGTTCCTTTTATTTTTAAATAAGAGAGAGAGGGACCTTTCCCTTCCCCCTGAAACTTGGGAAAGGGGAGGGAGGCCCAGCGGGAGAGCAATGAACCTGCTACCAGTGGCAGGTTCAACGTCTGTCGCTGAAGTTCTGCCAGGATTGGGATCCTCTGGGAGGGATGAGCCAGGCCAGACAAACCATAAGAGCAATTTCTGTCCATTTGTCTGGCAAATTGTAAACTCCCGGTTCATTCCAAACTCTCTATCACAGAATCAACCAACAAGCCTTTCAGAATATAATTCCCCATGACACCCTAGGCCTGACCACCAAGGTCAGAAGATCCTGAGGGAAGGATCTTAGCTCCAGGCTGTCGTTAGCCAGTCCCTCTGGCCCAAAGCCAAGTGCAGTTGGGCAGCACAGCCTACTACAGTGTCCACTTCAAAAGTGAAGGCCAGGCCTGAGGGCCTGCTGTTATCTGGGCCAGCTCGTATCCCCCTGCTCTGGCTCTGGGGATTGGAGCAGATGCCCAGATTATGGGGCCGCCCACCGTCTGCCTTCCTCCTTCCCTGCTGAGTCCCAAACGCACCCGCACTCGGCTGTGAGGCTGGGCCCAGGCACACCTACTAGTTCAGAGAAGCAAACAGCCCTAACAATAGTTGGCTTTGGCTGCCCGAGTTCCGGCCAAGAATCATAGCTGGTGGCTGGCCAGGACCCAGCATGCCCCCCCAGCAGGGCTGTGCAGCCCAGCAGACCTGAGCCGCCACGTGCGTCTGGCCACTCCCCGTCTGCAGCTGAGCGTTTTTGTGATAGTCAGAAGCTGAATGGCTCGTGTCTCCTGCTCAGCCTGAATCCTGGCTGAGGGAGGCAGCAGGCCTTCATAGGGGCCGAGGGTGGGGCAGGACCCAGTGGCTGACGTGGGATAGTAACGGTGCCCCGGTGTGCGCAGGAGCCATCATGATCCCTCAGTGTTCCTCCCTACCCCCCAGGGAGCTCTGGCAGCCTCAGTGCAATTATTGGGATGGAAAATCGCTAAGGCCAGCATCTGCCGTGTCCCCAACGTGCTGCCCTGGGTGCCTCACCCCTCTCTGATTCAGCTGGCAGGGATCTTCTGGGTACAGGCTGGGCATGCAGGGAACCCCCAGTGAGTGCTGAGGTTTCTCATCACCTTCTCTGCTTGGTGGTTTCTAGGACCAGGCCCAAAGCACGAAAGCAAGGCGTGAGTCCTGCAGACATGTACCGGTGGAAGCTCTCGTCCCATGAGCCCTGCAGTGCCACCTGCACCACAGGTACTGGGCACAGGGGACCAGCAGGCAGTGGCTGCTCTGAGTCTAGTGCCACAGCGGCATGGGTTAGGGCTGTGCCCACTAGCTAGTTGCCCCAAATCAGGGGGCTTGTCTGGTGGCTTGGTGACCAAGGAGGTGGTGTGGTGTAGTGAGAGTTAGGGGGCCAGATGTCCTCTGTGGTGCACAGACCGTGGCCAGGTCCAGACTACCCTCAGGGACCCCTCATCTGTGCTGTCCATGTTACATCTCATCAGGGCAAATGTTCCCTGGCTTTTAGGTGAGAAACTTGGCGGTGAGGACTTTTCTTTTGTTTACAGCAAATGCACGAAAAGAGGAATATACCCTGTGACCTCTGAGCCACCAAGGGAATTGGTCAAATTCTAGGGTCTGATCATCAGGGGAGGAGTTGGGGGAACAGAGAAGCACCCCATGGTAGTGCCTGGACAGACAGACACCCCAGCAGGGTTGGGCTGGAATTTGCAGCCATGTCTGTCAGGGTGTGTGGCCGCCACACACTGTGACGATGCTGCAGCTCCAGGGCAGAGCTGCACCTGCTGCCACTCCGGCCCCGTCCCCAGGGGCTACTGTGAGGTTCAAGCCCCAGACTAGGACGCAGAGCTGGTGGTTTGGGAGAAGACGTAGGGAGAGCCCAGGTGCGGTTCCATACCTGGGGCTTCATGTTTGGGTGCAGACCACATCTGGCTGTTCCTCAAAATGTGTGATGCTCTTGCCACTCCCATTGGCCATGGCTTTGGATGGCCAGTGGATGCTGGGCAGGGGCCAGTCAGGGCTAACAACGTCCCATACGGCCCTGGGTGGCGTCTCAGGGGATGAGCTCTTGGCGGGAGGAAGACAGAGGTGCCCCCTGCAGCTCTGATCCCTGTGGCCTGCTCATGCTGCCCTGCCTCTCTCGGGCTGGAGAAGGGGCTCCTCCTGCAGGGACACCAGCCCCCAAGCAGGTGCAGGGCCTGCCCACACCTGGCCTTCTGGAGGGACGGGCCAAGCTTATGAGCTGGGGGGTGAGCCCTGTTTGCACAGCCTAGGGTGGGCAGAGAGAGGGGGAAGAGACATGCACAGAGACAGAGAGAGACAGAGAGAGATACAGAGGGGGACACAAACATGGTGGGGGAGTGGGGAGAGACAGAGACATACGGCGGGACTGGGGACAGAGACACCGTGATGGCTCATTGCTGTCGCTCCTGTCCCTAGCCCTCCAGGGTGACCTTGCACTGTTGCCAGAGGTACTCAGGGGGGCACTCACAGCTTCCCTCCTCTGAAGATGCTGTTCTGGGTCGCTGATGCTGGGCTGGGCTGGTGGCATGGAGTGTCTGACACCCTGGGGACCCCATTCCATGTCCTGTACCTCAGGGGAAAATCTTCCCCATGCCCCACGCTCTGGCCCTAGTGGGGAGCGTTGGCCCTAGTGAGGGGCATAGGCCCTAGTGAGGAGTGCACCTTGTTTCTTTGAAGATGTTCCTTTGGCGCGGCGGCCATGCAGAGGAGCCTGCACTCGGCTGGGTCACAGGCAGTGGTTCTCCACCTGCCCCTCAGCCCCTCTGGGTACAGCACGAGGCCTTGAGTCTCGGGGGAGCGTCTGCCATGTCTTCCCTGGGGTACCATTCACTTCTGTTGGAGGGAGTAGGAGGCTCTGGGCAGGCATGCCACGTGCTACTTTCCAGCTGGATGGAATGAAGCTGTGTCCAGACCAGTGTTTTGAGTCTCCCAGCCTCTGTGGAAGGTTCCCATTTCAGGGGTGAGCAAGTGAGGCCTGAAGAGCCTGGTGATGGTCATGTCACCCCTGGGAGATGCTGGGCTGGGACTTGAATTCCAATCTCTTATGACTGAGGCCTGCAGTGTTTCCACCTGATGGTGAGGACAGACAGATAATCAGACTCCTGCTGAGGGTCTGTGAGTCCCCAACCCCTAACCTTTAGCCCCAGAGCTGGGGTCTTTGAAGCCTGGAACATTCCAAGCAGGCCGGGCCAGGAAGCCCCCCTCAGAGGAGGCGAAAGGCCGCATGGCCTAGCCCTGGCGGGATGGGAACAAGTGATTGCAGCCTGGCTTGTAAAAAAGAAAACATCCCTCAGTGCTGCTTCCCAGGGGTTTCATTCCATCCAGACCTGGGCCTGGAGTAGCAGGAGCTTCTGGCTTCAGACATGCCACGGGGTTTCCCTTTCATTCAGGGAAATGGATTACCTCCTGGGGGAATTGGCTCTGTGGTGTGTGCTATTCTCTGATGCCTGTCTCCTGGAGAGGCTGGGTCTGTCTCCCTCACAACACGCACACACAGACACCATGCAGCAGCGGCAACCCTGACCCTGCCCTGACCCCCTTGGCTCCTCGGCAGAGAGCCGCCCGCTGCGTAGTTGCCTGGCCTGTGGCTGCTTGGTGCCAGGTGAGGCTACGGGGTGCTGGGCCCCCACAAGGGCAAACTGATGATTAAAGAAAGCTCAAGATGATGCTGTTAGGGACTGAGATAGGCCACAGGAGGGCAGGAAGGGCTTATAAATGGAACAGGACGTCACACCTGTTCCATTGGCCAGAGATCACACCCTCCCCACCACCCACCTGCCCGGCCAGGGGAGGCTGCTGGACGAGTGAGAAAGTGGTGCCAGCTGTACTTGCCTCTTACTCAGGGCCCAGGGTTTGTGACAGGGGACCTGGGTGCCCCGTCAGGGTCGAGGGGCTGAGGTGGCATGCAAAGAGAAGAGGTCAGACCCCAGGATACAGCCTCCTGTCCCGACAGGGAGCCAGCTCGGTCCACAGAGCTGTCCCTGCTCAACTGCTCCATGAACTGGTGACAGTCGTGATCCTCAAACCAGGAAGCCAGGTGGGCTCTGAGAGGTCAGGTCACCTGCCCAGCTCCCAAGGTCTGCCGGCCTCTAACCACGTGGCTCACAGGCTCCTCCCTGTCCTGATCCAGGGGTCATGTCGACATATGCCATGTGCGTCCGCTACGATGGCGTGGAGGTGGATGATAGCTACTGTGATGCCCTGACCCGTCCTGAGCCTGTCCATGAATTCTGCGCCGGGCGGGAGTGCCAGCCCAGGTATATGCCCCCTTGGGTCTTGGGTGGGTGTTAGTGGGTGTGCCAGGCTCTGCTTTTCCTCTGCCCAGATCAGCAGCTAGATGTAGCATCTCCCCCTTACCATGCTCTGTGGGCAGGATAAGGAGGGGCAGAGTGACCCAGATTTGTGGTCAAATCTATCACCATGCTGTGCACATAGCAGGTACTCCATAAACACTGGTCTCCTATAGACTTAAGAAATATCCTCAACGTCACTCTAGGATACAGTGAGATCTCTGCCCCCCCAGACCTACTTGGTACATTGTGGGTGTTTATAAGGGGTTACCACTAAAATTCCCTGCCAACTGGCTGTCCCTTGGATGGGGTGGAGGCCCCATCTTTCTGGCCCTCAGGTCTCCCACCATGCCTCCCAGATACAGACTGAGCCCTAAGCACACCCCCCCTAGTGAGGCACCCCTCCCATGTGGGGTGTCCCCACATGAGCCTGGGGGGCCAGCAATCACTCTGCAGAGGCCAGCCATTCCTGCTCCCTCGTGGCCACGCCCCTGAGTCCTTCCGGCCTGCTCCAGCTGGGCCTCATGCTCCCTGCATGTAGGTTCCTTTCTGGAAAGGGCAGAAGACCCAGGCTGTCTCTAGAGCGTTGTCTGGGTCCATCAGGGTGTCCTCCTTGGAGTCCCACTGGCTTGGACCTCTTATTCCAATTGTCTTCTGGGAGGACTTCAGGGTCTATTTGTAACCCCAACAGTTCAGGCCAAGGTCTAGCTGGGCTCGCTAGTGAGGTCCCTCTCTGGACACAGGTGGACATGGGTCCAGCATGGCCCTCTGTTCATTCCCACTATTGCTCAGCCCCATGGGGGCCAAAGCCACCTGTGTGACACAGCAGGGCACGAAGGGTGGAAGAGTCAAATGCTTGTTTGGCATCCGCCCATCCCTCTGGGTGCTCCCTGAAGACCCTGGGCACATCTGGGCTGCCTGCATCGGGGACCAGTTCAGCTTGATTCCTGTCCAGCTTGGCCTGTGTGGTTTTGGACCACAGGGTGGGGGGAGGGGCCACACCACCTCTGGGGGCCCAGGTGGTGGGGTCCCAGCTGGTTGCGAAGTGAGGGTCGTGCAGGCTGTCCCCTCCCAAGGCAGGTGGGAGACGAGCAGCTGGAGTGAGTGCTCACGCACCTGCGGCGAGGGCCACCAGTTCCGCACTGTGCGCTGCTGGAAGATGCTGTCGCCCGGCTTCGACAGCTCCGTGTACAGTGACCTGTGTGAGGCGGCCGAGGCCGTGAGGCCCGAGGAGCGCAAGACCTGCCGGAACCCGGCCTGCGGACCCCAGTGGGAGATGTCCGAGTGGTCGGAGGTGACCTTCGGGCGGAGCAGGGACAGAGGCTGGGCGGGCTGGGTTGGGGTGCCTGCGGCAGGACCGCCCCAACCCGTCCCCCTCTGTGCAGTGCACGGCCAAGTGTGGGGAGCGCAGCGTGGTCACCAGGGACATCCGTTGCTCAGAGGATGAGAAGCTGTGCGACCCCAGCTCCAGGCCTGTGGGGGAGAAGAACTGCACGGGCCCCCCCTGCGACCGCCAGTGGACCGTCTCTGACTGGGGGCCGGTGAGGCAGGGCCGGGAGGGCACCTGTTTCAAGAGGGGCCGGGGCATGAGGCTGGTGGGAGCTGCGCCTTGATGTGCTCAGAGCGAAGGCGTGAGGGAAGAAGTCCTAAGTGCCTTTCTCCCATGCTATAAGGAATCAAAGCCTTAATCTACAAACCAGTGGCCAACATCACATTCCCTTTATGGCCTTTCCGTCTGCCTCTGTGTCTTTGACTGTGTCTCTCTCCTTGCCTCTGTCTCTCTGTGTCTCTCCACCATCTCTGTCTCTCTGTGTCTCTATCTCTGTGTGTGTCTCCCCCATCTTTATCTGTTTCTCTATGTCTCTTCCTGTCTCTGTCTCTCTGATCTGGAAGAGGGGGTGCTCAGGTTCTAGCCAGGGTCCCCTCTTAGTGGAGGGTGCACAGTTGACCTCTTTAGGTGTGCTTTTCTTTGTGTTTTTCATTGAGCACATGTTATTTCTGTAATTAGAATAGAAAATGCTATTTAAAAAGTGGTCACCACAGCAACCAGTTCCCCACGCTGCCCAGGGAGCTGTTCCTCCCCTGGGCCTGCTGTCCGAGCCCTCTAGAGTGGCCTCGCCTCTCACCAGCTGCCCCTGCCGCCCCTGCAGTGCAGCGGGAGCTGTGGGCAGGGCCGCACCATTAGGCACGTGTACTGCAAGACCAGCGACGGACGGGTGGTGCCTGAGTCCCAGTGCCAGGTGGAGACCAAGCCGCTGGCCATCCACCCCTGTGGGGACAAGAGCTGCCCCGCCCACTGGCTGGCCCAGGACTGGGAACGGGTGAGTGTGCCAGAGCCTGCGCAGGCCCCTCTGTCTGGAGAGCGCTTGCCGGGGAGCCAAGTGGCTGGGAAGACAGACGAGGGAGAATGAGGAATTAATTGCAAATTATGAAGGTGGAATTCACGAGGAATTAAGCTATAAAAAGCCACAAGGTAGGAACACACTTTACAATTTCCTAAATCAGAATTGGCCTTGTCTGGGCCCCTAACTTCCTGAAATGTGGAGAACCAGGGATGGGGCTGTTTAGCCCTGTGTGTTTTTGGCCCAAGGGCCCGAGCAGCCTTTATTGTGACCAATTTGTCCTCCCGGCCTAAGCGTCATTGTCATCAACTTGTCATTTCAGACAACTTGCTCTCAAACAAATCACTTTCAGCCAATTGTTTCAGGCAGATCACTATTAACCAAATAATCTTGGGCCAAATTGTTTTCTGCTAAGTTGATTTTGGCCAAATCATCATTAACAGATTTGTTTTAAAACAGATGGTTTTGTGCTAAATTGCTTTTGATCAAATCTGTAGGGGGCCAAGTGGTTATTGAACAGCGTCCTCAGCCAGTTTGCCATTGTGTCAAGCATTTTCACCCAATTGCTACTGACCACACAGTGCCAGAGTCTCTGACCGGTCCCCTCTGTCCTTGCCTCAGTGCAACACGACCTGTGGGCGTGGTGTGAAGAAGCGGCTGGTCCTCTGCATGGAGCTGGCCAATGGGAAGCCGCAGACACGCAGTGGCCCCGAGTGTGGGCTTGCTAAGAAGCCCCCCGAGGAGAGCACATGCTTTGAGAGGCCCTGCTTCAAGTGGTACACCAGCCCGTGGTCCGAGGTGAGCTCCCGGCCAGCCCCTCTGGGGCTGCCCCGGGCCCGACCTGAGTGCTCGCAGGCCATGGTAACTCCCCCACTGCCCCAAGTCCCCCTGTCTGGGCTCTCTGGCAGGGAAGGCCTCTCAGCCTGGTCAGGTTAGCTGGTGAAAGAGCCACTAGCTCCAGGAAGCTTTCCCTGATCTCATTCCTGGGCTGTCTACAGCACCTGCCTGGGACTTTCTTGACCTGGTCACTCTGGCCTTGAATTGTGGTCTCCAAAAGGTGTGTTTGGCAACAGTGTGTATGCCTGTCACCTGCCACGGGTCAGGCGGACCCCAGGGGTCACCGGGGCATATAGGCTGAGTCAGACATGGGCCAGGCAGAGGGGAGAGCAACGACTGTCCTGACACAGGCCTGGCCCAGCTGTGATTCTGTGGGCTCCTTGGCCCCCAAAGCCCTGCTGGCTTCAGGATGGGACAGAACTGAGACTAACCCTCTCCTTGGAGTTGGGGGCAGGGACTCCACCTCCTGGCCCCAACGTCCATGTGGGCAGCTCAGGGCCAGAGTTCACCTGATGAGTCTCCCCTCTCCCCATGGTGCCATGAGGAGAGGCTCTTCTGCCTATTCCTCTGAAGCTGAAGTTCAGAGAAATCAACCCACTCAGAATCCCACAGTTCCTGGGGGATGGGATGAACATTGGGTCCCAAGTGTGTCCATTGTCCGGGGCAAACCCAGGCCGAATAAGTAATCTGCAAAGTGCAGGGTGCCAGAGGGCCCAGGACGGGGAACCCCAGATCAGCAAGAGCTCTGACTTCATGGGGGTGGCAGGTGGCAGAGGTGGCAGAGTCCCCACCCCTGATCTCAGCAGAGCCAAGCAGGTGGCTGCGGCCTCTTGGGCTGCTTTCTGTCCCGCCCCCACCCTGCAAGGCCCATGTTCACTGGTGCATGTCAGGCACCCCACACCATCCCTGTGCTTCTCGGCAGCAGAGCCCTTCCTGTGCCCAGCCACTCCCACTTGGCAGTGCCACCTGCTCCAGGGGGGCCGCCTGGGGAAGTCAGGGTCTGAGACTATTGATGGAAGGGCAGGGGCTGGGCTGGGTCAGGGCTCTCATGGTCAGGCGATGTGGCCTGCACCTCCACTGCCGCTGGCCTCAGTTTCCTTATGGGCCAGTTCTGAATACCCAGGGGATGAAATGGGACTGTCATATGGAACTTGGCGCCCAGGAATCCCCTGAGATGCTCCACAAAGTATCCTAGACCCTGGCACCCTGGAACCCATGTCTTGGCCACTGTGGCAGGTGGATGCTGGGTCCTAAAACCTAGAAGTGCAAGAAGAGTCTATGAGATGTGGGGTCTGTGGGGCCCCCAAGAGTGCTGGCCCTACTCAGAGGGTGGAGGTGCAGGACACCCCACCCCCACCCAGGCCCAGGGGCTGGGCTCCAGACTCCTCTCTGTGTGAGCTCATACCACACGCACTTGTGTGCGGTGGTGACATACTCCATGTTCATCCCTGTTGCCCACAGAAAGACCCCTGAGTGGGGAGGAGAGGGCTGGAGGCAGAGCCAGGCCTGAAGGAGGAGCAGGCGTCACTGTGGGGAGGTTTCCTCCCGGTATGGCCAAGCCCAGCCATGAGGGAGGGAGGGGCAGGGAAGGCTGACTGGGACTCGAGGGTCCCAGGAGACCTAGAGGATGACCTGAGTTCTGAGAGGCACCCCCACTTCACTGATGAGATGACAGCACAGATGGATGGAGGGCAGCCATCACTTCCTCTCTAGTTGGGCAGCCCCCCTTCCCCTGAAGCTGTCCCCTCTGGCTGGGCAAGTGTGTGTGCCTCCGGCTGCCCCACCCTGTCTACTCCCCAGGGACAAAGGAGCTGGCCCCAGGGCCAGGCACTCTGGGGCTCCTGCCAAAGGTTGGCTGTCCCGTGGACCCCAGACGTGCAGCCGCCGCTTGGGTCTTAACTGGTTTTCCTTGTGCCTTTGCAAACAGAACTGCTGAGTGGGCCCGGGGCTGGGACCTACTTCCCCACCCACCTCAGGCAACCGAGGGCTCAGGTCCCAACGTGCCTGGGTGATGTGGGGTCACTATGCTGGGGGGTGGGAGGGAGCCACCGCCCTAGGGTTTTGGCATGACAATAGGGTAATTGGTATCCAGTGAATCTCAGGGGGATTTTCCATGGGGGAACATCTGGACGAGGGAGCCATGGTAGGGTGGTGGCCTCGGGAGATGCATCTGATTGGCCCACGACAAGTAGTCTGCGTCACAGACCCAGGAGGGCTGGAGCCCGAGGACCCAGCAGGAGATGAGGGTGGAGGGGACACCCTGCACTGGGCACTCATGGGGCAGGGCTGAGAGTCAGTCTAGCCACCTGCCTGTGCCCATTCCTTCTGGTCACCTGAACTCAGTCCTAGAGCTGCAGGCTCTAGTTACAAATTGGCTCCACGTGTCCAGGTCCCCTGACACTCACAGCAGTCTAGGAGCTGGGCGGGGGAAAGGTGGTGGGCAGGGTGGTGAGGGTCTCTGCCCCACTGGCTGGGGGACTTGGCCCATGCCGCCCATCTCCCCACAGTGCACCAAGACATGTGGAGTGGGCGTGAGGATGCGGGATGTCAAGTGCTACCAGGGGACTGACATTGTCCGCGGCTGCGACCCACTGGTGAAACCCGTTGGCAGACAGGCCTGTGACCTGCAGCCCTGCCCCACGGAGCCCCCAGGTGAGGCCAGATCCAGGAGGACTCAGCGGAGATGGTGGGTGGAGGCGCACAGGGGAAGGGAGGGGAGGGCTGGAGCAGGGTCCCAGGCCTGGGCACCTGGAAGAGGAGGAGGAAGGTGCCAGGCCCCGAGGTGCGGCTCTGGACATGCTGAATGCTGAGTGTCGGGGCGGGGGGCACCTGCACACTTGCTGGGTTGTCTAGGCCTCTGGAGTGATATGGGTGGCTCTTCCACACCCTCTGGGTGCACAGAGCAAGTCCCTTGGCTGGGACTGGAGACCCACCTGGGACTAGAGACCCACCTGGGGGGGGTGGGGAGGCATGCTGCCCTGCATCTAGAAAAGGGGACATGGGGCCCACCTGTCCAGGGGGGCTGGCAGTTGAGAGGAGATAGAGGGTCCTGTGGGATGCTCACCCCTTGGCTGCCTCCTGATGCGCCTGCCCACCGTATTCTCTCCCCAGATGACAGCTGCCAGGACCAACCAGGCACCAACTGTGCCTTGGCCATCAAGGTGAACCTCTGTGGCCACTGGTACTACAGCAAGGCGTGCTGCCGCTCCTGCAGGCCCCCCCACTCCTAGGCCAGCAGCTGCAGCCCCTTTGAGACCGAGGCGGAGTGCCCCACCTTGGGGCTGCTGCAGATTCGGAGGGCCCTCCACAGATACCCTCCCACAGGGCGCCTGGGCTGAGAGCGTGACATGGAGCCCACGGACATGTGCAGGGGCCCAGCGCTTGTCAGCCCCTCCCTGGACAGAGCTGCCCCTGCGGTTGGAACTTCCTTGTGTGTGGCTCCTGGGTTTGTGGCAGCCCCCAGCAGTCCTCAGCCGAGGGGCCAGGGCCCACAGCCCAGCAGTGAGGAGGCCATCACCCTGCCTAGAGCCCAGGCCCTCTCTGGGGAGGCGAGGCCTTTTCAAGGAGCCTTGCAGGTGACCTCAACCCAGAAAGGTGTGGTGGGGTGGGGAGGGGCCCCAGTGGCTGAGGAGGCCAGGTGCACTCCTTCCAGATGATTCTCTCTTGCAATGTAGCCTCTGCTCCGCCCCCCTGCGCGGAGCCTGTGTGCGCGGCAGGGCCGCCACACTCCAGGCCCCAGTGAGAGGCACCCTCTCGCCCCCATACACGGTGGGGACAGTGGGGTTCGTCCCTGCAGCCACTGTCAGCGCTCGTCTGAGTATGTTAATAAAGTGGTCGTATTTATGGTGGCATCATGGGCTCTCAGTGGCCTCTGGCCCACGGCGTGGGCAGCTGGGGGGCCCAGGGGGCCGAGTGCAGCCATAAGGGGTCTCTCTAGCTCAGCGAGGCCTTGGATGAGCACGGACCATGGCACCTGCTCTGAGGGGACAACAGTCAGGTGGCCAGAACAGGCAGGAGGCAAGAGACAGTGGGGCATCAGCAAGAGGCATTGGGGGCTCGAGGCCAGATGGAGCAGAAATCTTCAGTCTGTCATCACCTGATGTAGGGCCTGAGAGGCAGGGGAACAGGGGTGGCCTGGAGGGACCGGAGGAATGCTGGCCACCAGAGCCCCAGGAGGAGAGTTCCCCTGGGGGGCGCAGAGGGGGACTGGAGCTGGGCAGGCTGCCTGGCCAGGAGGCAGCACCCACCCCACCACGTCTGGGTCCCTGGAGGCCCCTGACCTGGCTCTGGGTGAGGGCCCCGGCAGCAATAGTGGCTTTTCCCAGATGAGAGGGTAGGGAGAGCGTTAACGGGAGGACACAGCAAGATGGCCGCACAGAGCCTGGTGGAGGGGCTGGGGGGTGGGGTGGGCTGTGCTCCTGCCCTGGGAAGCACATTCATGTCCGGGCCGAGCATGGCCACAGGAAGTGTCTTTTTTGGGCACCAACAACAGGGAGGGGAGGGCTGACAGGCTGCTTACTAGAACTCAGGGCCAACCTATCCCAGATGGGGACAGTGTTTCAGGACAGCTTCCCAAAGACTTGGGGTTTGGGGAAACTGAGGCACCCCCCCATGTGTTCTTGTCTGTGTGTGCCTATGTGTGCCTGGGCACTGAGGGGCAAAGTTGGCACCTGCCACCAGAGTTTCTTTTCAGTCCCCAAGTCCAGAAGTCAAGGCCTGTGATGGGCTTTCTGCAGGGCACCAGCCTGGCCCGGCCTGTGCTGAGTGTCCAGGACTCAGGGCTCCGGCTCGTCCTCTGCACCTCATCCGTGCCCATCATCATCATCTCTGCTTTCCTCTCCCTCCCCCGCCCGCCCTTCTGCCAGCACTTACTGTGCACTAACTGTTTGCCAGGCCTTGTGCCACGCACCCCATCAGCACCACCTGCCTCATCTTCCTAAGAGCCCCTGATGCAGGTGCCATCGCTCATCATGTGGGTGTCAAAACAGGCTCAGGGAGGCGCAATCCCACGACCCAGCTGGTCACCACAACCTGCTCTCCCAGGGCTCAGAGTCCATGCTCGGGGGCTCCTGCTCTTGGGAGAGCAGCACAGCCACCCAGGGAAATGCAAACTGAAGCACAGACGCAGTGGGGAGCCCTCGCCTGGCAGCCCCCTGCCGGCCCTTCCCAGGAAGCTGCAGAGAGGGGTCTGGACCGGTGTATCCTGGCAGACTGAAGACTCATCAGGTAAGTGGGAGACACGTTTTATTGGCTTTACTTTCCTTGGGGAGTCCTCCACAGGCCCCCACAGTGGAGCCGGGCGAGCCGGGATGATGGGTGCTCGTTTCTTTTTGGAGACTTACGTGTCTACACAGGGGACAGGGACAGGAAGGAAGGGAAGGGGAAACAGAACAGCGCAGAGGTGCTGCCTCCTGGCCCCCCACCCGCCCACCCCCAAGCTGATGCATCAGAAGCAAACTCCACTGGGAGGGTGGGACAGAGGAAGCTGGGGAGGGGGCTCAGGGGCCTCAGCTGAATCCGTCAGCATGTCCCAACAAGGCAAGAGAAAGGAAGAGAAGGAAAAAAGTGAGAATGCTAAAAATACTTAAGTCTTCACCTGAACCTCAGGGTGCTGGGGATGAGAGCAGGAAGCCAGGCCACTGGCCCCAAAGCCTGTCTCTTAGGAAGTGCCTCAGCTGAGAGCTTGTCTGCCCACCAGCCAAGGCAGGGCCCAGAAGGCCACAGGGCCCTATAGAGGGAAGGGCTGTGAGCAGGCTGCAGAGAGAAAAAACCCTTTTGGGCAGAGCACACCACACTCCCTGTGCTGGAGACCTGGGCCGGGCCATGTCTCTGGGTGACACCCGCTGGGCAATGTTTCCTCAGCAGACAGAAGGAGCTGGGGAGTGGGTAAGGAGCCCTGGAGCTTGGTGGAGAGTGGGCCCTGGTGGTCTCCACAAGGCCTGTCGTGGCCCAGCATCTGGCTCTCAGACCCCCTGAGAAGCAGGAGGCAGGCCAGAGGGTGGCCGTGACCCGGCTGAGAGCAGGACCCAAAGGGCTTTCTGAGACCTGCTCCTCATCCCACAAGGCGGGAGGTGGAGGCTGGGGGGAGCAGGGGGTCTCTGACCTCCCCAGCCTTAAGAGCCTCTTTCTTCCAGCTCCTGTCTGTCAGGGCAGTTCTGGCTGAGGACCGGGTGGCATTTCAGCCTCTTGTCTCTCTCTGAACCTTCTTTCACCAAAAACCCAGTCACTGGAACTGTCCCTCCCAGAGGAACCTGTCCCTGTGCGGAGCTCAGCACACCCAGCGTCTCAGCCCTGGAAGCTGCGAGTGTGTGTGTGCACATGTGTGTGCATGGTGTGTACCTGGCTGGATTAAGATGGGGGAGACTGAAGGAGAAGGGGAGGCGAGAGGGAGAGAGAGGTAAAGAGGGGAGCGGAGCGGGGCAGAGGGGTGTAGAGAGTGGGCTCCTGTGTTCAGGATGTGGGGACAATCCTTGGTCCAGGCTCCCAGGGAAGGTTGGGGCTGCAGGGCCCTTAGTGTTCACCCCGTCTTTGTGCAAGCAAAAGGTCTGGGTCCCAGGGAAGGGGGTCATGCCAAGGTTAGGCTGCGGGGCTGAGATGGAGGCCTTACTCTAGTGGCCTCAGTGCCTGAGCACCCTGGCCGTGCCCTGCCTGCCTCACTTAGCAGCGATAAGTGACCCCATGTCCCTTCCAGCCTGGCCCTGGCTAGCCCTACCCCTCCAGGGCACACCTGCCTGCTCAGTGAGCCTCACCCCTGGGCTCCCGAGCCTGGGCCTGCATGAGGACGGGGATGTGGGTCCGGGCCCAGGGCTCGGCTGGAGCACCCTGGGAAGCCTGCCATGGTCTCAGGGTGCCCGGGCATGGCGGGTGCAGGTCACACATCGGTGCTGATGCTGCGGCTCCGGGAGAAGGCCTCCCGCATGGCTGACAGGCGGTTGGGGTTGAGCGCCTGCAGGCCCCCGAAGCCCCCAGGGGACAGCCCCACGTCCTCCTGGCTGAGGCTCTTGTAGACTACGCGCTCGCCACCGTTGAGCACGTCGTCCTCTTCTTCCTCCTCCTCCTCCTCCGGCTCCTGCAAGAACAAGGCGGGTGGCTCTCGCTGGGAGCAGCTGCGGCAGAGGGCGCGGGCCTGCGGGGACCGCTGGCTGAAGGAGGTGGAGGCGGCCGGGTAGAGCGCGGGGCCGTTGGTCAGCACCAGGTTGCGGTTGGAGTGCAGCGGTGGCAGGTGCGAGTGCACCTCGAAGTCCGGCTCTTCCTCGTCTTCCTCCGACCCGTCCTTCTTGCAGCAGTAGTACTGTGGGGGGTGGAGGGCCAGTGACTGCACCGCCCAGCACACCCGGCAGCCCAGCGCCAGGAGAGGAGCCGCTCAGACATGAGCTCCTGCTCCACAGCACGGGGCCTTGCCGAGATCTGCCCCTCACTCCCCCTCCGTTTTGCAGGTGGGGAGACTGAGGCACAGGGGGCAGGCGGCCTGAGGCCACAGAGCTGGGGTTCATGGGCGCTGGCTGTGCAGCCTGCCCTCTGCGGGAGCCGTGGGTCGGGTGTGCTTGGGGGTGGCACTTGCTCTTGGCTGACTCCCCTCTCTCTCTTGGTGGGGTGTGGTTGGGGGGCGTGGGGCCCGCCAGGGTTATCTGCCATGGGCCTTCTCTGCCCCTGCTTCTGTCTCCCCTCCTCCTGGGTCCCGACCCTCTCCTCCCAGGGCTCCCCAGGCAGTACCTGGAGACGGCAGTAGCACAGGACCGCGATGATGCAGAGCAGAATCACAGTCGCCAAGATGCCCCCGGTGATCACCACCGTCCCGGCTGTCATCCGCCCCCTTCTCCATCAACGGCCTGCAACACAGGCCACAGACTCACAGCTCCTGTCTGTCAGCTCCTCAGGCAAGTCACCCTCACCGCTTCAGAACTCTGAGAAGACAAGCCCGAGGGGACAGGAAGGCGCCCTAGGATGCACAGGTGGGAAGAGGAGCTCCGGGCCCTGTGCTGGCCCCCTGGCCTCTGCCCACTCCCAGCCTCAGTTTCCACATCCATAAAGGTGGGCACACTAGCATGGCACGCCCCAGCACTTTCCCCAGTGCGTCCCAGAGCTGCACACACCGCACTTTGGGGGACGGGGATTACCAGCCCGGCCCAGCAAGTTCACACATTTAAAAATTTACCCAAGCACGGTCAAGTTGAATATACGGATTAATAACCCACCTGCCTGCATTATCACCTGAAAAGATTACTCTTATTTTTCCATACCATTGAATTTTCTTTCTTTCTCTCTCTCTTTTTTTTTTTTTTTTTGATATTAAGAGTCTTACTATGTCACCCTTGGTAGAGTGCTGTGGTGTCACAGCTCCCAGCAATCTCAAACTCTCGGGTAGAAGCGATTCTCTTGCTTCCGCCTCCCAGGTAACTAGGACTATGGGCACCCCCCACAACACCTGGCTACTTTATTGTCGCAGTTGTCATTGTTGTTTAGCTGGCCTGGGCTGGGTTCAAACCCGCCAGCCTTGGTGCATGTGGCTAGGGCCATAACCACTGTGCTACACGGGCCAAGAGCTTACCATTGAATTTTCTTCCCAAACACAGTTTCTAACCATAGTCCAGTGTAAGCAATATTGTTGCTTTTTTCACCCTTGGTAGAGTGCCATGGCATTTTAGCTCACAGCAACCTCAAACTCTTGAGCTTAAGGGATTCTCTTGCCTCAGCCTCACAGGTAGCTAGGTCTACAGGTGCCCGCCACAACACTTGGCTATTTCTTTAGAGATGGGGTCTCGCTCTTGCTCAGCTTGGTCTCGAGCTCCTGAGCTCAGGCAATCCACTCGCCTCTGCCTCCCAAGTGCTGGGATTATAGGCATGAGCCACTGCGCCCGGCCTGCTTTTAAATTTTTAATTGTGTAAAATACACATAACATTTACCATCTGAACCATCCAGTGTACAGTTCGAGAAGTCCCACTGCTGAGCAGCGGATCTCATGAACTTTTTTTTCATCTTGCTGAACAGAAAACCAACACCTTTTGATATTTGGATGGCTTCCATTAAAACATATTTTTAGCAATGTTTTAATAAGCATCTTTGTAGCTAATAGGAGCCACTTGAATTATTGGACCTACTTGAATGACTTTTTCAGGATAAATTCTTGGAAGTGGGGTAGGCCTGAGGCCGCTCTGTCAGCTGTGTGTTGTGGGAAGCATCCGGCCGCACGGCACAGCAAGTGGTGCAGCTGCTGCCCGGGGCTGTGGTCCTGTGCCGAGCTGGTGGACAGAGCCCTGACTTGCAGAGCCGCTGACTTTCTCCTGTCAAATCCAAAATGCCTTTTTATGGTTGGTTTGCCCAAATCAGGATCCAGGTGGCCCCTGTGCTCTGGAATAGTTCAGTTCCTGGTCACTCATTCCTGCCCTTCCTCTTCACATTGTCCATTGAAGAAACTGGGTCGTTGTCTGACCGAATTTTGCATGCACTGGAGTTGCTGGGTCTCCATGTGTGGCGTTGGACATGCTCCTTCCTCACTGTTCTCTGTCGCTCTCAGGGCTCCGACGTCTGCTTGCTCCTCTTGCTGTGATGTTGGGCTCCTCCCGTAGGCTCAGCCTCCCTCGGCCGCCTGCTCCACTGTCGGATGCCCCCGGCCTCCCGCTGAGCTGCGCGTCAGCCCTGAGTGCTGCTGGATGGCATGGTGGCTTTCCAAATGCTGTCATCTCCTCCTCACTTACAGGGTCTGGTTCTTCTGCTGAAAAACACCCTGACGAACTTTCCCTATTCCCTTCATGATCACCCTAAAATAAGAGTGCAGCAGAAGGCACAGGGGAGGCCGGTGCTCTGTGAGGCCGCGGCTGCTCCGCCTCCCTGACCTCACGAACACATCGCAGTCGTGGTTCACGTAACCCCACGGAATGTCTGCCAGGGTGCCTCCGTGTCATCCTGATGACACCCACCCAGCCTTGACAGAGAAGTGGGTCACGGAGAACACAGCGTGGGCACAAGGTGCTCTCCGTTCCTGGGCTCCCCTTGGTTCCAGGCACTTCAGCGACTAGGAAAGACTGTTTCGGTTTTTAGGGAGGAAAGAATAAGGCAATTTCCACACAGAGATTACAAAGTTTTCGCTTGTTAAAATTTGGTATCTGTGTGACTTTTATAGTGAAAATCTTGTTCCTAATATGATTTGCTCTGATTACCTATAAACATTTTGAAATAGCATTACCAACATTTTCAGTAACAAGTCTACTGAAAGGAGAGTGGTGTCCCTTTTGTCATTTTGTTCTTACCCTTCAGGGGTGTGTAGTAAAAAGACTGTTTCAAAGTCATTCCTACTGTGGTTTTTCCACCAACTTGATGCTCGGGGTTTTGTTTTTTTTTTTCCCTCCAATTTGCTTTTAATTTAAATGATGTATTTATTTCTTCTTTTTAATTGTAGAAAACATTTGGTTCCAAAGCCAAAGCATCAAAGCAGGTACATTTCAGAGGGGTCTTGCTTCTACCCCTGTCCTGCCTGCTCTGCCCTAGAGGTAACAATTTTACTTAGTTCTGGATTCACCCCTCTATTGCTTCTTTCAAAAAATATAATTAGATCAGATACATGTTTCCCTTCCCTATTTAAAAGACAGTGGTATCTCCATAGACTTTCTCATCTTCCCTCACTGCACTTAGCAACTGCCCCTTAGATGTCACATATCCTTAGAGATCCCTCTGGGGCCGGTGTGGAACTTGCTGGCCCCTCTTCATGGCGCCCTGCCCTTGGGGCGCAGCCCCAGCGCCCCCAGGTAGGCCCCCGGGTGGGCACGCGTGCTGTTTCCCACTTTTTGCTATTACAGAAATGTGCAACAGAGAGCTTTGTGGTATGCACATTTCTAAAGTTTTTGGTAAATGCTGCCAAAGACTTGCTGGAATTTGGGCCAATTTATCCTCTTCCTGGAATGTGTGAGAATAACTGACAGATGGGGTTTTTGTTTGGAAACTCAAGGTCTGGGTGGGGGGTGGGTGAGGGCAGGGGGTGCTGGGTAGGTATGTGGGGGAGATTGGAGGCAGATTCTATAGCCAGGGCTGGGAGGGTCGAAAGTCCAGAGGGCCCCCGGCCAGGCAAGTGTGGGCGTGTGGACAGGTGCTGACATGGAAGGACCTGCCCAGGCAGCATTAACAAGGCTGGGCCTGGAATCCAGACCCTTTCAAGGCAGACGGAGAGGCAGATCCAGACAGACCCTGATGAGACATCAGGGCAGAGACAGATACACAGACAACAAGGATCCCCAGGATCCCCGCATTGCTGGGCACCTTGCCTGCCAGCTCCCATCCACCCTAGCCTCTCAGGGTGGCCCGTCTGGCCCTGCCCAGGATGCTGAGGGTGCAGGTTGACTGGGAGGGAGGGACAGGACCCAGGGATCTGGGTGTGGGGGCCAGGCCCCTTGTCCAGAGGCCACTGCACTACACAGAGGAAGAGCAAAGCACGGCAGGTGGCTGCCAGGAGTGCCAGTTCCGCCTCCTGCGCTATTCCCTCTCTGAGGCTCACAGGGGCAGTGCTGGAGTGGCAGGAACATGGGCAGCCTGGGGAGGGCAGGGCCATTCCTGGGTGACACAGCCAAACCCCAGCACCCCATCAAGGCAAGGCCTTCCTGTGTGCATCATTCTGGCAAGTGGGTTCTACCCATGGCTGAAAGCCATGATAGCAGGGACACACGCCCCACCGCCTGCACGGGAGCCCAGGGATACCTGGGCACAGAAGCCTTTGCCAACTCTGCCGTCCTGTCCAGCACTTGCCAGGCAGGCCCTCCTCTCTGAGACTCCATACTACCTTTGAAGGTGAGCCACCGAGGCCTGGAGAGAAGACGTCACACACACCCCCACCCCGGCCCCAGCGCCAGTAAGAAGAGGGGTGAGAGTCAGGGCCAGACCTGCTGCTAATGCCCTGTCTGCCAAGCCCCCTCCCTCCTCCGTGTGAGCACCCTGAATCACACAGCACTTTTAGGGGAGCACCTTGTGTGCCGGTTTTGGAGTGTGACCAGCCCTGGGCCTCTGCTCTGTGCCTTGCCCTGAGCTGAGAGGCTCTTGCCACTTCTGTCCCATGTGCTGCTGCCCCTTCATCTACAGCTGACCAAGTCAACAAGGACGTGTGCCCAGGCCAGCTTGTTCTCTGGGAAATGGAATTGGGACCTGGGACATGGGTTGGTCCCTGCTGGCCGCCTGAACTTGTGGCCAGGAGTGGCATTTTCGGCCTCATGTGGACAGTCAGAAGGAGCCGGGTCACAGACGGAGAGAGGGAAGGTGCGGGTGCAGGGAAGCCGGGCACAGTCCCTACTCTGTGGCCAGAGGGCTACAGTTCCTCCTTGGCAGCTGCAGAATGACTTTCTTTTGCTCTTTGAGCCCAGATAATGAGGGTCCCACTTTATCAATGAGGGAACTCACGGAACGTGGGAGAGGGAGAGAGGTGGGAGCACCTGCCTGAGAGTCCTGAGTGGCAGTGGGGGGATGGAATTCAGCACAGTTGGGGCCTACTGACAGCATAGGGCAAGGGGTCATGTCCCACGGGGACTGGGACGACTGGGGACTGTGTGACTGGGTCAAGGGGCTCCCCATGGATGCCGGGCTGGGACTGCATGGAGGATGGGGACTGGAGGTGGCTGCGGTGGGACAGCTAGGGGGGACCCCGGATGGCCAGCCCAGAGCCCAGCTCTTTCCCTGGTTAGCCTCTGTGTCTCTGTAACATGGGGATCTCAGGGATTCTGTGGTTGGCAGCTGTCCTGTACTCAGGGCTGTGCTCTGGGTCTAACTCTCTCAGGCCCTGAGGGAGGCGGCCACACTCCCCACAAAGTCTCTCCACCGGGCCTGAGATACAGACGGTCCTTCGTTCTGCCTGGCACTCCAGGTCCCCTCTGGGCCCAGGTCCCCTCTGGCGGCGGGCAGCCTCACGGCGTGATGGGAAGGGTGCCGGCTTGGGCCAGGTGCCCGGGGCTGTCAGCAGTCACCCTCCGACACCCAGGCCCGTCCAGCTGGAGCGTCTCAGCCTCGCTTTGCAGATACAAGCACGCCCAAGAGGAGCAACGCCCATGACGGCGCCAGGTCCCAGGGCCAGGCCCAGCCGACAGACACACACGCCACTGGCAGCCCTGCCAGCCATAGTCTGACATCAGTCCACAGTTAACTCCACACAGTTCCCAGAGCAGCATGGCCCCCTGGGGTCCCACCCTCCATCATCCCCTCTTGCTGTGCCCCACCCTTGGGACGCCCTTCCCTCCTGACATACCCTGGGGCAGAGCCTCGCACATGCCTTCCTTGTCCAGGAAGCCTTCCTGAACTTCTACACACAGAGAACCTGGAGACATTAGTGCTAGAGGGACCACAGCCACCCTCCATTTAATAAGGAACAAGAGAACACCCGTCAGAGGCCCCTTTTCCCAACTCCCCACGCCCTGTGGCTGTTCTGAGCCTTCAGACCTCCTTCGTGGGTCCTGCACCCAGGTGACATGAGTCCAAGGGGCCTGTGTCCTGCCCAAGAGGGCAGTGGGTGAGGGCTATCCTGCTAAATATTTGACCACGGCGGGGGGGCCTCTCTCTGGGCTGTATTCTTACCTGTAAGAGGGGTCCAGCTGGGTTTAGCCAACTGATTTCTCCCAGCTCTGCAGGCTTTTATTTTCAGATAGTCAAGGGAAGGGTCTGGACGATTTAGATTCTCAAATGACGGCTGAGTGTCATGAATGCAAAGTGCCAAGATGCCGCTTGGCAAGTGCCATAAATCAAGATGGCACCTCCTAAGACAGTGAGTGGGGGTTCTCAACCTTCCTAATGCTGCAAGCCTTTAAGAGAGAACCGCTGTCCTAAGGGGAAGGCTGAAAACACTCAGATTCGTGCTTGCCTGAATGCCTTTGATGTAAATGGGGCTGACCCAGTGTCCCAGGACACTTGGGCTCTGAGGATGCTAAGCTGCCTCAGAGAGCAGTGGGGTCCTCTGGGGCTGGAGATGATGGTAATGGATGGGAGATAAACCAAGGGAGGCTTCCTGGAGGAGACAGCTCTTGAGCCAGTCCTTGAAGAGTAGCTGTCTCAACTGGCTGGGTGGGGAGAAGGGGAGAGGGGCTGTGGGTGCAGGAACAGCACAGGCAAAGGCTCAGGGGCAGAGACTTGCCAGCCAGGCCCAAAGACAGCCCTGCTCCAGCTCCTCTGTGCTGCCAGCCAAGGCAATTTGGCGAGAATAGTGCCAAATCATTAATCTGCCCCCTGGGACCATAAACGGGTTTAAAGCTTTATAAACGGCTTTGGCTCCCTGTTCCCATCCTGGATTTTTACAGAGACAGGTTGTGAGAGAGATCCTTCTGTGCACCCCCTACCCTCACCCCCAGAGCCGGGGGGGGGGCGCCCTCCCATAGCCATGTTGCCTCCCACGCAGCCAGAGAGCCAGCTATGTTTACAAGCTCCAGTTGTCTCCCACAGCACTGACGACCAAATGGCTGCGGGCGGCAGCAGGAAACACCTGGTGGCAGGGCCAGACACTGGCCTCCACCTGCCCACCTTACCCTGGCAGAGCCCCACCTCACTCCCTCTGGCCGGCAAGTCCCGC
Source organism: Perodicticus potto (assembly GCA_963574655.1). Taxonomy (NCBI): domain Eukaryota; kingdom Metazoa; phylum Chordata; class Mammalia; order Primates; family Lorisidae; genus Perodicticus; species Perodicticus potto. The sequence goes on from CAUYRH010075045.1 coordinate 76,324, forward strand.
ACTCCATTCCAGGCTCTCCTACGTTTCTCTATCCCTCTTGCTGCAACCCCAGCCCTCACTAGCCATAGAGGCTGTGCGTAAGGACTGAGCCGCCACCATCTGTTTATTTTGTGCCCCAGCCTGGCCGGTGCCTTGCCTGGTGCAGGGCACGCAGTGATGCCTCGTTCACCTGAGATGCCCAGCACCCTGGCAGGCGGCAAGAAGAAGCCATGTCCTGTACCCTCGGAGCAGCTGGGGCTTCTGGCTCACCCAGCTCGCTGACTTCCAAACCACTGGCACCAGAACTGGGGGGCCTGGCAAACATGCAAGTGCCCAGGCCACAGTTAGGGAAACCAAGGCTGGACAGAGAGCTGGCTCTAGGGCCCAGGCAAAGCCAGCTTGGATGCCAGGCCTGTTGCCTCACAGCCAGACTCTTCCCCAGGCCGGCGTCTCGTCGAGGGCTTATGGAGACTCAAAACGCCTTTTCCTCCACAAACATATCTGTCTGGTTACAAAGTGCTCCTGCTACCTGGAAGCCCCAGGGTCCGTCGTCGTCGTGAACAGAGCGTGGCCCGCAGAGTTCCTGTCTAGACCTCCTCCACATTTGGTCCTAATTTCATGCTCTGCAGGCTCCCAGATTCCTGCGTTCGGTAATAAATAGGCGAGGAAATGCTTGGCGGCACTGCGCTGGGCTCTGAGAGTTTACCCAGAGCCCCACTGGGGGTGGGTTGGCGGGAGGGGACCAGGGCTGGGAGAGCAGGCTGGGCAGCACCTGCAGAGTCTCCCCTACAAGCCCTACCCTCAGCCCCAGCAGCCCTTGGGCTCAGTTGTGCCAGCACCAGGGGTGGGGGGCAGGGCTCAGAAATGCCCATGGCAAGGGTTGGATGCTGCCAGGCTCAGGGTGGGGTGGGGGCTGGTGTTCAGGACCCTGGCAGATACCCTTAGCTAGCCCTCTTGGTGGACAGGATTCCTTGAGAGGTCCCCAGAAAGTGCACAGAGATCATGGCATTTACCAGCTTCTTGGGTGCTCTGTGCTATGTGGCATGCCTAATACGTGGATCACACTTCAGCCTGGGCTCTTCCAGGACACAGGACCTTCCCTGTGGCAGAGGGGACTGAGGCCAGCCATGGACACACTTCCTAGGCCTTCAGGGGAGCCAGGGCTTCACATGTCTCAGCTCGGAGGTGACTGGACACACATCTTCCAGAGAGTAAACGAAGCCAAAGAGTGAGGCCAGCCACTCAGTAAGCAGAAAGCCCGGCTGATGGACACCCTCTTTGCCCCGGGAGCTGTGCTGGAGCTCAAAGCTGGTCCTGTCTGGCATCCAAGCCACAGGCCATACTCAGGGCCAGCTCCCACTGCCCGAGGCCAAAGCAGAGAGGCTGGAGTCCTGCCTGGCCCACCAAGGATGTGGCTTGGCACTGGGAAGGGGAGTCTGGGGGGGGCCTATGGTCCCAGAAAAGAGGAGCCAGAGCAGCCCTAGGGCTGTGGGTGGCTGGAGGCCCTTGGTCCATTTACCAGGGAACTGGAGGGAGGTGTTCGCTCAGTTGGACTGGCCAGGGGACTCAGCCTCCTGCCCCCTGGGGCTCAGCTTCCCTACTACCAGGGAAAGAAAGCACCCCCACTTGGGTGACTACACCTCTGGGCATAGTCCCCGGGCAGTGACTATCCCCCAACCTCGGGAACCTTGGGGTGCGACAGAGGGTGTCAGGAATAGGCCCCTTCCGGCCTCCATCCCAGGCTGCCTGGCCAGGCCTTATGTAGCAAACCCTGGGGGGGGGGGGGGTTGGCCACAATGAGTGCAGGGTGCCTGGGCAGATCATGCTGTTAGGGGGCACTTTTGTCAAGTAGGCCACTGTGCTGTTTAAGGCCCTTGGAAGAGAAAGGCTGGGAGTCCTGCAACAGTACAGCTTGAGCTGTCACCACTGCGGTCAGGCCCAGAGCTATGGCCTCTGGCCAGGGTCCTGCTTGCCTAGAGGAGGGCAGAGGTGTGAGCTGTGCTTGCCTGGGCTGTGCTAGCCCATGTCGTCCAAGGAGACTGGATCCTTGGCTCGGGGGGTGGGGGAAGCTCAGAAGGATCTAGCGTGCTTGCCCACGCCCTCACTGTGCTCCTAGAGCAGTGGTCGTGACCCACAGGAACTGTATTAAAGGGCAGCGGCATTAGGAAGGTTGAGAACCTTCACTGTCCTAGACAAAGGGTCTGGCCCAGGGTCACCTTGGGTATCTGCCAGTGAAGACTGGACACAGACCCCCCATTCTGAGCTGCCTCCCAGCCCCAAGGTGGGGGGTGGCAAGGTAGGAGGGGGGAAGGGCCCAGGTTTCAGAATACTGTCCCAGAAGCCCTCAGAGATCCCCTGGTCCCACCACCTCATGTTCTGAAATTTTTATGTGCATTCACAAAGCTCCTGGTCCATGCCTGCCTCTCTGGCCAGCCCTTAAAGTGTGGACACCAGAGACCCCAACGCAGTAGAGCAATCTGCTCTTTAACACTGGGGATGCTCAGAAACCCCCTAGGACCCAAGTAATCCCACAGCCTGGCTTCCGTGTTGCCCTACTGGGGTTCCTATGGAGGACACAGGCTTGCTCAAGCACCTGGGGGGCTCCCCAGTGCCTCCTAGCAATGTCAGGCACAGTCCTGTACTGAGCACCACCCCCCTAAAGCTCCTTCAGACTTCAGAGCAGCCTGGGCGAGAATCCACGGGAGGTCACGAGGTGAGGCTGGGGCTGCTGCGCTCCCCTGAAGCTGACATCTTGTGCCCCCACCCCGATTTCCTCGGACGAGAGGGACACAGGTAGGGCAAAGGGCAAGTCCCAGGAAGGCGACTATCGGGTTTCCGCGTCGCCGCAGTCCTCCGGCCACCAGGGGTCAGTGCCGCGCCAGCACACAGTGGGGCAGCGCGCGCCGTCGGGAGCGGGGTCTCCCCGGGGCGGGAGGGCCAGTTGGCGGCGGTGTCCTCGCTTTTGCCCCTCCCGTGTAAACAATGTGCAGGAGTCGGGCTCTTAAGGCCCTTTCATCGCTGGATTAAGTTTTTCGTTGATTTTTCCCTAACTTCCTCTTCCAAGAACTGAGTGCGCTCCCGGTCCCAGTTCAGGGCCTGGAGGCGGGACGCCGCCCCCAGGCCCCGCTGGGGCCACCTACTACGAGCAGGTCCCGGGGCGGACTTAGGGGCGGCGTCCTGACTTCAGTGAATGCTATGCGCACGTCCTGCACGGGCGCTAGGCGCATCCTCATGCAAAGACGTGGAAACTGAGGCACGGAGCGGGAGGCAGCACAGCCAGGATCCAATTCCAGGCCTTTGCCCAACCAAGTGGCTCAGCACCTTGAATTGGACAGCACCCTTGGTTGCTCAGAGAAGCCCTTGGGGACACTGAGCCTCATGGGAAGGTGCAAACAGGTTCAGGGAGACTCATCAGGGACACGCTGGTGCTCCGGGATTGAAGGAGTGAGGGTGGATGCCTAGAGAGCAGGGGCTTGCTGAGATGAAGCAGTGGCTAACAAGCGTGGGGTCCTCTGGGCTGAAGGCCCTGGCTGAGGGAGACAGGATGTCAGTGGTGAGCCAGGTCCACTGAGGGCCCTGCGGCCCTTCTGCACCTGAGCCACATCTGCTGTGGTCCCATCAGGGCATCCATGCCCACTTACCTTGCAGAACCTGACCCAGGTCCACTGTCCATGCCACACATTCCTGTGCTTACTCACGCAACATCTGTGCCTTGAGCGTACTGCATGCCTTGGGTTGGTGAGATGACTGAAGCTAGGCAGGACACTGCCACCCCGAGTGCCCAGTCCAGCAGCACAGGGCATGCACTACACTTGGTAATTACCCAGACAACAAGGGCCCAGGGCCTCCTTGCACGTGGCTGCATCTCCCTGTGGCCCCTTGGAAGACTGGCTGGGTCTTTGCCCACTCTCCCAGACCCCATCAGCCCTGAGGGCCACCCCTGTGGCCTGGGGACAGTCTTCCCCAGAGTACCCTCCCTGATGGCTTGAGCTCTGTTGGGTTCCCACTTGGACAATGACTCCCACCCCACCTAGGCTTTGGAGTGGGAGAGAGAAGGAGCCACTTGGAGGGGAGTCCAGATCCCTCCCGCTGGGGCACCAGCAGAGGTGCTGAGAGCGTGAGGCATGGGGAAGGCGCCCCAGGCTTAACCAAGGCCTCTGTAGGGCTCCTGGGTGCTGAGGGACTGAGGTAGGGCATCCTCGGTTGGAACACCAGTCCCTTGGCACCAGGTCAGTGAATCTTGGATGCTACCACTACCTTTCAGAAAGGAGTCGCCCAGGGTCCTGAGGGAAATGCCTGCCTCTCACATGTGGCACACAGACTCCGGGAAGGGCAGGGCCCAGCTCCCGGCATCGTGGTCTGTCTGTCTTCCAAGGCCCCTTTCAAGTGCCTGGTATGCCCTGCTAGGATCAGCCCCTCCATTCTGTATTCAGTCACAGCCGCTGCCCAGCGCCTTGTGAGGCTATTGTCTGCTGCGTCTTGGCACCTGGCCCTGCCTCCTGCCCCATTACAAGGGACTCTGTTCACTCAAGACAAGGGCTGACACCAACCCTAAGCTCACAGGGCTGCCCACCCGCAGCGGCTGAGACAGCACCCATAGTTCTCTGGCCCCCTCCTGGCGTGTCTCCTTGCTAGGGACTCTAGGCATCTCCACAGCTGGTGTGAGTCCTTCTGGGATTCTGTCTAGTCTTTCCTGGCCCCCATAGAGGCTGCTCCCCTCAACTCTGAAGCCCAGGTGGGCTAAGAGTGCACCTCCTGGTGTGGGGGCCACACCGACGAGCCCCCAAAGTGAGTCTGGCCTAGCAGTGGCTCCTCTGAAGATGCCTTCACCCCTTGGGGAGGTGCTGAGTGTGAAGCACACCTCCCTGACCCACACCCTAGGTCTGGTTTAGGCATAGCCCCTGGGAGCTGAGCACCCAGGACGGGGTGAGGTGAGGGTGCCAGTCCAGGGAGCAGGGTGTGCCCCGACTGCTGTCTGGGAAGCTTCAGCCATATCAACCTGAGCCGCAGATTGGCCCCCTCCTGGGCAGCTGAGAGTAAGGCCTGGGCTGTATCCAGTAGCCACTAGTGCCCATCCAGCCACTCAGGCAGACTGGTGGCTTCAGAGCCCTGGATGAGTATATGGATGATGCTCAAGTGGCCGAGTAGCTCCAGAGTCCAGGACCAGCCACCCCAGCCCTGGCTACCCTCCACTGCCTCTTCGAGACCATTGTCCACATCTGTGGCGCCCCTGCCTCCTACCTCCCACCTCCTGCTCCAGGCAGTCTGTGCTAAGGCCTATTGGAGACACCTCTCCCTCCCAGCCCCAGACATCCCCGTGCCAGGTCTGCATCTGCCTGGTAGTCAGGAAGACTCTCCCACCAGCAACAGGGTGCAGTGGGCCTCAGCTCGTCTGTGAAATAGGACAACTGTGGCACTGTCCAGCTCCTCCCTTCTGCTTCCTCCTTCCATTATATACACAGAGGGCAGGCTATGGGTCATGCTGTGTAGGGACAGCTACCTGCTGTGTCCTGGCCCCAGGAAGCAGGGCTGTTGGCAGACTGGACACATGTCCCTGCCCAGATCTTACATGCTACCCACGTCTGGTGGCACTGCTGGCCTTGATAGTGCCTCACTGGTCTCTCTTTAGTATTTCCCCACACGAGTCTGGGCCATGAGCTTCCCCCGCTCCCAGTGCAGGGTGCTAAGTGAAGGGAGGTGACACAGGGTGGCCTGTGGGGAGAGGCTCTGGCACTGTAGCGTTTGCAAGGCTGGGGGCATCTCTGTGAGTACCAAAAGGTGTGATTTTCATTATCCTTCTCACCACACAAGCTCGCCTGTGCCACTGTGCTGCAGCCCGTGTTCCCACCCACGTCGGCACGTGTTTCCCAGAACAGCCCTGTGGTTCTCCCTGAGGGTCCCCATCAGTCCACCACAAGCTCTCTCTGGAGCACATTTGGAACCTGACTCTCCCAGTCTAGGCCCCAACACCCCACTTTTGCTCCTCTGCTCCCCCCCACCCCATGTTCCTTGGACATGTCTGGGTAAGAGGCTGCTCCTCCAGCATCCCAACCACACACTTTGATTTTCTTGCCTCTGGCCTTTGCTAGTGCCATTCCCCAGGCCTCAAACTCTCCCCTATGCCACAGGTTGAGATTCCTGGCCATCCCCGGGCATGCTCCTTGAACAAGTCTTTCCTGACCTCAGCCTCTGGAGATGGCTCCCTCTTCTGGGATCTGGCACTGTCCACACCACATGGTTGGAATTTTTAATTCAGCAGTGAATATTCACTGAGCTCTTGCTTCATCTGGGTCTGGTGCTGGGTCCCTGCCTTCCTGGAGTTTTCAGTCTTATGGGCGGACATGTACGTGTACAGTGATATCAGGGGGTGTAAGGAGGGAGAACAGAGAGTGGTAATGGTGGGGGCAGGAGAGGCAGCCCTGAGGATGAGTGGAGGACTATAGCAAACAGGACTGCTGAAGGACATGGCATGTGCAAAGGCCCAGAGGCAGGCAGAGCAAGGCGAGGTCAAGGACTCAGAGCAGCTCAGTCTGCATGGTGTGGAAGAGCGAGAGGGGGGCATGATGTGCAGGGAGAGGCTAGCTGAGACAAGGGGCAGCAGGGAGTGGGTGCCTGACCCAGCCTTCGTGGCGCCCTGTCCTCATCTCCCCTCTGTGGGAGCTCCTTTCATTCTTCCTTATGTGTCCCCACACATCAAGATGCCAGAAGTGGGGCTGCTGGACTGCACACTTCTAACAAGTGCCTTGAGCTGCTAGTGCCCATGTCCTTGGGCCACACTTTGAGAATGAAGGGCCTTCAGGACACCACTCCCTCCTCTATCCCCTCCTCCATCCTTGGCTGGAGCCTCCTTCTCTCCTCACCTCTGAGTGTCAAGGGTCCAGGGTGCAGGCCTTTCCCATATCTTCCCCCCATGGGCATCTCCTTGGCTTCACACTTTCCAGACTGTCTACTGAAATGGCCCCCTGTCCCTCACTGGTCTATACTCCTGAGCCTGCTGGTTTACACTTCCAGCCCTTTCCACTGTCTGTGTTACATTCATTATTCCCTGTCTCTTCCCTCTGGAATCTGAGTTGCTGAAGGTGTTAGACTTGGTACATTTTGTTCTGGTACCTGGAATGGTGCCACAGCCCACAGGAGGCACCTGGTAACTCTCAGTCTATGAGGAATGAATGAATCCAGGAAAGGTGCTGAGGGTGCTGGCCAGGACAGTACCTGGATCCATTCTGCATTTTGAAAACATCTCTGTGGCTGCTACATGGGAAGCAGGTGTGAGGTAGGTGGGAGGGAAGCTTTCCAAGGCTGTTGTGGTCATCAGATGAGAGGGGCTGGGTGGCTGGATGGGAGAGAGTATTGACAAGGTTTGCAGTGGCTGGATGGGGACAATGAGGAGGGCCAGGGGGCTGAGGCTTCTAGCCCAGATGCCTGTGAATGGAAGGTCATCAATTAAGCCCCACTCCATCTGGGAGCCAGGACAGTGGAAGGCTTGGGCCTGGATCCAAGCTCCCAACACTGTGGTTGAATTTCTTGACTCCTCTGTGCCTGAATTTGACAAAATGGAGACGAGACTAGGACTAACCTCATAATCAACAGGACTGACTGACCCTTGTCATGAGAAGCAGGATCAGCTAAATAGATCTGGTTAAGATGGAGTACCAGGGACCAGGCCTGCCCTCCTGCTGGAACAGCTTGATGTCCAGCACAAAGACTCTGGAACAACGGCTCTCAAAGCATTGGACATCAGGTGACAAGGGACAGTGAATCTCAAGAAATGGGAAAGAAACGAAGGGGACTCTGATAGCCCTAGCTCCCCACCTGGTGGGAATTTCCAGGCTGAGTTAAGGAGAGAACTGAGAGGCCAAGGAGGTCAACACGGTTCGAGGTCACAGGAGAGCACTGGAGAGGAGAAAGCCACACAGACAGAGAACCACGGAGCCCTAAAGAAGGTCCCCCCGCACAGTGAGCTGCGTACTGATTTGTGTGTGAAAGCAAAACTACTCACAAAGGCCAGAGGAAGGCCAGGCAGGGATTCTAGGGAGCAACATCTGAAGCTCACACAGGTCCAGATATATCTCCTGTCCCCACCTCCAGACAGGAAAACTCCATCACTGGGTACTCAGGAGGGTTTTGACTAAAATCTGCTCTGGTCTTGCCTAAGAAAAAAAAGCAAGACCTAAAAGGATCAAACTGTTTCATAACTTAACTGCAGCCCAGAACAAAACTCACAAGTATGTACTGGAATACAAAAATGCCCAGCACCCAAAAAGGCAAGCGTCACAACATCTGGCATCTGATAAAAAATTACCTGGCATGTTAAAGGGGCAGAAAAATACAATCCACAATGCAGAGAAAAATCAGCCAAGTGGAGGTAGCCCCCAAATGGCACAGATGACAGAATTAGGAAACACGGGTATAATACAGTTATCAACTCTAGCCCACATATTCAAAATACTACAGGAAAAATTGAGCATATTAAGGAAAGTCATGGAAGATATTAAAAGGAACCAAACCAGACTTTGAGAGATGAAAATATGACAATGTCTAAGATAAAAAGTTCATTGATCTGACTTAACATCAGATTAAATATTGTCAAAGAAAAGATTTGTGAACATTGAGTGATAGAAATTACCCCAAGGGAAGCACACAGAGGAAAAAACAACCTAAGTAAATAGCTTCAGTGAGATGTGGGAAAACCAAGTGGTCTACTATATGTGTAATGGAATCTCCAAAAATGGGGGCTAAAACGATTCATAGAAATATTGGCAGAATTTCCAAGTTGGATGATAATTATAAAACCCAGAGATACAAATATCTCAGCAAACCACAAATATTTAATATAAGAATCGTGAAGAAAACAACATCAAGGGACATTATAACCAAATTGCTTAAACCAGTGATAAAGACAAAATCTAAATCACAGAAAAGGGGTGCGTGACCTACACAGGAGCAAACATAAGAATGACAGCCGACTGTGGGTTGGGGACAATTAAAACCAGGAGACGGTGGAACAACTTCCTTCCAATACTAAGAAAAAAGAGATGCCATCGATGTGGAATTTGCTGTCTGGAAATACCCCCAAGACTTCCCCCCATGAAGGGGAAATAAAGAGGAGCACCCTCCTTTTCTCCCTGGTAGCCTAGTCCTAGAGGGTCCACAGCTCAGAGCCTTCCCATCCCACACAGTTTGGTCCTGTCGCTGGTGGACTCTTACTTTCTCACTGGGTTTGGGTTCCCAGTGGCCCAACCTGAGCAACAGCGACATCATCCACTGCTGGGCCCTCAGGCCTCACAAAATCCAGCTCTGTGGCCCCTTCCAGGATTCTGGTGGAGGAACTCTGCTCACAAGGTACTGGATGAACTGTGGCTTATCTTGGGCCTGGGTTGAGGGGACAGCAGCTCTGCAAGGGTTTTTCCCCTGACACCCCACCCCCTTGGACCTGGGCCCTTCAGAGCAAACACGGTGTAGGCTGAGGCATAGTGGTTGGGGCACACGGCAACCTTGTGCCTTGCTTGCCAGCCAAACCCTCTACCACAGGGGTGTGAAAACAAAAGAGACACCCATGTAAGATATTTTTTACATAAACCAAATAAAATATGTATTTTAGCTATTCACAAGGTTACAGTCAGTTTCCATGGCTACAGCTGTAGGCTGCACGTGCTGAGGTGAGGAGGTGGGCTCCCCCTGACCCAGCATATTCTTTTCCCAGGCACCAGCACCAGCTGCTGGGCGGAGAGAGGAGGGGCCGCTTGTCCCCAGCACTGTGATGTCAATGGCTAATTAGAATCGTGCCTGTCTTCCTCAGTGCTCCGCAGTTTCAGCGGAGTTTTCTATGGGTGAAGCATTTCCCTGGAGAGAGCAGCCCTGACACTCAGTGAGACTGTGGTCCCTACCGTACTTCACAGGTGGCTTCTGGGACAGGAACGAGTGACCAGCAAACAGCAGACAGGTAAAATGGAAGCCTGAGCTGCGCAGCGCAGACAGGGAGTGAGCCCAGGGCAGACAGAGGGGCAGCATCAGCTGGCCCTATGGATTTAGGCCATGCCATCCCCAGGACACTTTCCTTTTTACTCCCTAGGAATGCTCCTGCACTCCTCTGTTTGCACCTCTCGGCCATGGTCTCCACCTGGCCCGAGTCTCATTCCCTCAGCTTTGTCCCTCACCCTCCTGGGGTCCTGACTCTGGGCTCCAGCCATTCTGCCTTTTAGTGCCTCTCCTGAGAGGAACTCGTCCCTGCCTCTTTGCCTTTGCACATGCTGTTCCGTCTACCAGGAACCGCCGTCCACCCCCCACATGGCTGTCGTGGGCTCTTACTCAGACTTCCCTTCAGACGTAACTTTGGGGACATTCTCCTGCCCTCCCAGGCTCCCCGGGTGCCCCACTCAGCACACGGGCCCTGCATTGTGTACAAAGGGAGGCTGGGACACAGGACCCCATTCAGCCCTGACGGCCACCAGATCCTGTGTGTCTGTGTGTGCACGTGTATGCCTGTGCGTCAGCGTGTCTGAGTGTGTCAGCGTGTCTGAGTGTGTCAGTGTGTCTGAGTGTGTCAGCGTGTCTGAGTGTGTCAGTGTGTCTGTGTGTGCATGTGTATGCCTGTGCGTCAGCGTGTCTGAGTGTGTCAGCGTGTCTGAGTGTGTCTGTGTGCATGTGTCTGTGTGTGCACGTGTATGCCTGTGCGTCAGCGTGTCTGAGTGCATCAGCGTGTCTGAGTGTGTCTGTGTGTGCACGTGTATGCCTGTGCGTCAGCGTGTCTGAGTGTGTCAGTGTGTCTGAGTGCATCAGTGTGTCTGAGTGCGTCAGTGTGTCTGAGTGTGTCAGTGTGTCTGAGTGTGTCAGTGTGTCTGTGTGTGCACGTGTATGCCTGTGCATCAGCGTGTCTGTGTGTGTCAGTGTGTCTGAGTGTGTCAGTGTGAGTGTGTCAGCGTGTCTGAGTGTGTCAGCGTGTCTGAGTGTGTCAGTGTGTCTGAGTGTGTCAGTGTGTCTGAGTGTGTCTGTGTGCATGTATGTCAGTGTGTGTCCTTGTGTCTCTGTGCACATGTGTCAGTGCGTGTACATGTCTCTCAGTGTGTGCATGTGTCTCTGTATGTGTGCATGTCTCTCAGTGTGTGTGCAGCCCTGACCCTGAATGAAATGCAGAAGCAAAGGCAGAGTCCAGCATCCTGGCTCACGCTAAAGGCGCTGCTGGCCACCTGGCAGCCAAGGCAGGGTGTGCACCACAGTGCCCCCCATTTTAAGTGCAATGGACTCTCACAGGCAGCCCCAACTGGACCCTGCATCTGGGTCTTTGTCTGCGGCCCCCACAGCTCATTAATAGCCCCCAGCTTGCACCCTGGGCTGTGGGCGGGGGCTGCAGCGGGTGAGGTTGGGTGGGCCTGCAGGTGGAAGAGTCAGGGCAGGGGCTCAGAGCTCAGGGCTGGAGGGGAGGTCGCCTAAGCCTCTGGAATCATGGACTCTCAGAATCTTACAGCCACCTAGAGTATCAGAAAATCAGAACATGTGAAGCAAGGATGCTCAGAATCTGACACTCCCTGAAAGGACTTTGAAAGATCCTCGGTCTAAGCACCTGCTCAACAAACAGTAACGACCCCCCCCCCCATTCAAATGCACCTCATCCAGCACTGACTCTCCTGCTCCCTGGGAGAGGAGGGGGCTGCACTGCCCTTGCTCCCAGTTGAACTCCAGACATTCTGCTCCTTCTTGGAGTCACCCCAACTTTTCTGCCAAGTGTGAGCCATGAGGACCTCCAGGAGGGCCCTTCTGGCCTGTGGGGGAGATGGGCCCAGTCCCTCATCCGGTCTCCACCTCTTATTCACTCTCCACTTACACCTTCATCTCAAGGGAGTTTATGGAACTGTGTCTGCCCATTGGTCCCGCACTGGCCACAGGGCTGCCAAGGCTCACTGGCCCCGTCCCAGCCTGGGAGCTCTCTCCGGAGGCTGCACCCCTGGAGCTGACACAGCACCCTCGCCCAGCTATTGTGGGTCCCTCTGGTGGTTCACATCAATATTCCTTTTTTAAAAATTGGGTGCAGCCATTTTTAAGTGAATGTAGGTGTGTTGCTGCAAGGGTCCGTCTTGCGGATTAGATGAGTTCTAGAAAGCTGCTGGCTGCTGCTGATGTGAAGGGCAGCGCCAGTCCCCGTCGAGAGTGGCCAGCTCTGGAATTTCCTTCTAATTATTAAAATCCCTGTGGCAGGAAAGTGAGAGGTGCCACATGGAGGAGACCCTGCTGGCCTGCCTGTCCCGGCACGATGGCTTCCTTCCCACTGTGACCCCTTCCTTTTGGAGGAGGTTTTGCTGGTTTGGAATGCCATGAGGGAAGAAAGACCCTGATGGAGACAAGACGTCATTCCGGGGGCAGATGCTCAGATGAGGTCGGCCCTGGAAATCACATGGAACATCCAGCCATCTGATGTCTACAGCGCCCTCCTCCTGTGCCAGGCGCCGGGCCCGATGGGTCAGTGGGTGCCTGCCTCAAGCCCGGCGGTGACACCCCGGTGGTGCCCTGGGGCTGGAGCCGCAGGAGGGGCATGCGGTCAGGGACTAGAGCCGAAACCCAGCACAAGCCGGGATGTCTTTCTGGTAGAGAGAGGGGTAGGAGGGAGGAGCCTCAGGGAGGAAGGGTCTCAGAGTGTATCAGAGAGGGGCAGTGGACTAACAGGGCCCGGCAGGGGAGGGCACGCGGAGAGGCTTGGGTGTTCAGTGTGGGCTCCATGGGCCAGGGTCTGGGTGCCATCCTTAGCTGGGGTGGGATTTAAGCAGGGCACGAGCCCCACATGCTGCAGGGAGCCGCAGCCCCACCCCCAGCCATCCCCAGAGAGCCCGAAATTCAGCATCACGTTCCACTTGTCACGCACCCACTGCGCATCTGGGATCATCCATGGGTGATGACGAAGTTTCGTCACCACCCTGCAGGGGGGAAGAACCAGGCCCGATTTGCAGACCAGGAATCTAGGGCACAGAGAGGGCTAGCAACTGCCTACGCTCACCAGCCAGAAGAGCCCGAGGCCCGGCTTGGGTGGAGCTGTCGGGTCCTATAGGCTTCCCAGGAACAGGGCCAGCAGTGACAAGGCCCAGTCCAGCAGTGATAAAAATGGCCACAAACATGATTTATTTTTTATTTTTTATTTATATTTATTTTTTTTGAGACAGAGCCTCAAGCTGTCGCCCTGGATAGAGTGTTGTGGCATTCCAGCTCACAACAACCTCAAACTCTTGGGCTTAAGCGATTCTCTTGCCTCAGCCTCCCAAGTAGCTGGGCCTACAGGCATCCACCACAATGCCCAGCTATTTTGGGGTTGTAGTTGTCATTGTTGTTTAGCAGGCCTGGGCTGGATTGGAACCTGCCAGCTCCGGTGTATATGGCTGGTGCCCTAGCAGCTGAGCTACAGGCAGCGAGCCCACAAACATGATTTCTCAAGACATTGTGGTAAAACATTTTTCTTTTGTGAAATAGAGATCTGTAATTAGAAAGAATCCTCATGTGGGGAGTTCACTATATTTTTAATTCCGCAAATGGGCTCTCACGGTCAGTAGCCCCTGCATAATCGCGTTTAACCAAACAAACTAAACACAGGTAAATATCAGCACTCACAGCTCACAGTTGCACTCAGGAACTGCTCTTTTTGTAGTGAAATAGGAGACTCTTCTTTTCACTATCTCCCTTCAAACCAGAATCCAATCATTACGTTCCAAATCAGCCCCCCTTAATGCAATTGCTGGTTCTGGGGTGTTTTGGGAGGACCTGAAATGAGGCTTCTGGTTCTGGGTGTGGATCCTTCTTAAGCCGGGTAGGCTGGGCTGGGCCCTGTGAGAAGTGCTCTCCAAGGCGGGGGGGTGGCTCCATGTTGGAGAAACAAATGTCTTTATTTAGCCTTAGGGAAGTCCCCTAGCATCAAAGGAGACTGGGTTTGCCAACTCACGCTGGAGCAATCTGGGAAAGACATGTGAACAGGACATTTCAAACACAAAGGTGTGGCCCCCCTCAAATGCCAGGTGAGCCCCTGCTGCCCCAGGCCGCCCTTTCCCCTGCCCCCTTGCCTGTGCCAGGGCTCCCCAGCTGCAACATTCTCCTTTCCTGCTTCAGTGCTCCTGGAGGAAAAACGAGCAAATGCCAGGGGGACATGTTGGCAGGAAGCACAGAGCGTCAGGGGAGCTGGGGACTAGGCTAGAGGCAGAGCTGGGGTGCAGAGGCACAGAAATCCCCTCTGTGAGTGCGGGGGAGGGCGGGCAGGGAGGCGGGGGAGGGGTGCAGGGGTCAGTACAAGGGAAAACTGGCCTCAATCACAAGGCGGTTTTGAGGGGCAGAAGCCAATGACAGGGAAGGGAAGTGGCCTGCTGGTTTTCTCACCCTCAAAGGGAGTAGAGAAAATTCAGGGGCATCTTTAGTGGGCCACCAATCATCAGCCACAGTCAACAGACAGATCCTCTGGCCCTTCTCTGGGCCATCTACTCCTCCCCACTGTACACTCATCCTTCAGGGCTTAGCTCAAAAGCCCCACCTCCAGGAAGCCTTCCCTGACTGCCCCAGCCCCTGGTGGACGTTCCTTTGAGACTGGGGACCCCTGCCGCCCCACACCTGTGTTACGAGCCACTGAGAGCTGCTCTCACATTGTCGTTTATTTCTGCTCACAAGTGCACATCCCTACCCAACCACGAGATTCTTCCCTGGAGTGATCGCATCACTGAACAAGTCTGTAGCGAACACGGCAGGAAGCAGAGCCTGTAGCTGACCTACATGACTGTGCTCTAATAGGGTCTGGGTACATACACAAGGGACTGGGCTGTTGATGTGCAAACACAGTCAAGATCTGTTAAGTCAAAGGTCAGGAAGGAACATGCATGGACTGGTCCCTGGTCCTTGGGTGATGGCCTCCGGGGCTCACACACAAATAACCCACAGAGCTGGGGGTGGGCCACAGCCAGGAGTCATGGGCTTTTCCCCCACGACAAACCAACCAGCCAACAAAAGCTGCATTGCTGGAGTTTTTTTCCTACACCAAGCATGTGTTTCTTTTATTAAAAAACCCTCTGATAATCATATAAGTAGCATGAATGAGACAAAGTTTCCTACAACAACTCCGTGCAGACACTGCCACTCTGCTACTGTGGTGGATGGCACATCTCACGCCTCCACGTCTCAGGGCCTGGGGACCTGTCTTTCTCACGAGTTCCCAGGGTGCAGATGCCGCCTTTCCTCAAACCACATCTGGAATGGCACCATTCAGGACTCAGGTTTATAAGATTCGCACAATTAAACAGAGCAGTGCAAACGATGATAATAAAAAAGGGAGATCTATTCTCCAGGGATGTGGGACCTGCTCCTGGGCCCAGCCCTCACCCAGGGCCAGCCTGGCAGTACTGCGAGGGGCCAGCGCCACCACCACTGCTACACGCAGAAACCACCGCCAGGCAGAAGAGCCAAGATGCAGGAGGTCACAGCTCTGCTCTTGATGAACACTGTGGGCTGGGAGCCACAGCTGCCCCATGTGACAGGTTTGCCTGGTTGCCTGCCTGCCCCAAGGCCACCATGGCTGAGCCAGGAAGGGAATACTGTCTAGGGCTCTCCGAGGTGGACCCTTCTCCCAGTCAGGTGGCATATCCTACAAAGTGGATGTAATTGTTGCCACTTTATAAATGAAGAGCCTTGGGCCCAGAGAGGCTGTGGAACTTCACTAGGAACACACAGCTTTGGCACAAACAGGGCTCCAGCCAGCCCTGAGGGCTGTGATCTTCTCCACTGGGCCACAGGAGCCAGGGAATGTGATTGACAAGGCTGTAGCCCTGGCGGCCTGGCTTGTTCCAGGGCCAGAGCCCAGGTCCCCACCGGCCCCGACCTGGGCTCCCAGCTGGTCCAGCCATCTCCCAACTCTGCCACCCGAGAAAGCCGGCCTGGCCTGGGCCCACTGCCAGAGATGGCCTCCACACAGGGCTAGGCGCACCCAGAGCACAGAAGGACCGACGGTCTGCACTAGGTTGCTGCTGAAGAGACTCCTCCTGAACACGCCTGAGTGGCCATCCGGGCCGTCCCCAGCCCCGTCTCTGGCCAAGGCTGGCATCTTCCAGAGCTCAGTTTAGAGGCGTATGACACTCACAAAAGAGGTATTAGCTCAGTCCTGGTCTGTCTCCTGGCAACTCAGCACCCACCTCACCTCTGTGTGCCTGGCATCTGCTCAGTTCTTGCAGCTGCCCCCCTGCCCCATGTCATCCCGTGTCACAGCCCAAGAACATTCTGTACAGGCCAGATCTGTCCATGTCTTTCCCAGGCACCCACGGCCCGTGGGATCTCCGGGTGAAGCCCACCTGCCAAGCAGGGCTTACAAGCCTGGACTGATCTGACCTACCCCTCCCTTTGAGGACCCAGGGAAGGAGCACAGTCCCCATTTCAAAGCCCAGGAACCCACAGCCGAAAAGTAGCAGAGCTGGGATTTAAAGCCCACCTCATCAGCTGTGTTCTTCCCAGCCCACCTCTCCCCCCAGGGCAACAGGACTAGTCCGTTCCCCTGCCCACCCCCCCTTGCGTGGCCCCTGCAAGGGCCTGGGGGAAGATTCAACAGCTGGAGTGGGTTCAGGGGGATTCCAGAGGGAACAAACAGATTTAGAAAGAGAGGCCCATGCACCCCACGGACAGGAACCTCAAGGGTAGAAGGAGGGAGCTGGGAGAGGCTGAAGGCAGGACTTGTCAAATCCCTACTGGAGCAAACCCAAAGGGGCTGAGGCACACTGCAAGGAAAGCCAGCACCAGGAGCAGTGGCAAAGCTGAGCTGAGAAGCCTCAGCCCCACCGGACGGGGCCTCAGAGGGGTGGGCCCTGAGACCGAACACTGGATGCCCCACAGCCTCAGGTCCAGGCAGGGTAGGCAGGAGCACCCTATCTCCGCAGATGAGGGGTGCTGGCTGATGTGCCCAAGGTCCGAGCTTGGCGTCCATTGTCCCCACCACACAAATTGCTGTTTTACTGACACACAGATTAGGACCTGTGACTTTGGAGAGGGAAGGGGCAGTGGAGCTGGAGCTGAGTGGAGGACAGGACAGCTGCCACTCCACCTCCCTCCTGCCCTGGGAGGCCAGAGTCAGATGTAATTGACTGAGACGTAACAAATCTCTCCCCATGGGTGCTATAGAGAGGGCCTGTGTGGCAGGAGCCAGAGGTCTCCCTGCAGGAGTGGGTCCCTGTGCTGAGAAGCCTTGCCTAGAACCAGCACCAAGAACCAGGGATTTAGAGCTGGCCCTCAAATGTGCAAAACTGGGGTGATTGCATGAGTGGGGAGTAGGCTTGGCAGGGATTGGGGGCTCGGCCTCAGGTCAGCCCTGAGATTTCAAAGCCACTCAGCACCCCGGGGCAGAAAGAGAAGGATGGCACTCCTCCCAGCCTCCCCACTCCCTCGGGGTTTAGAGGAACAGAATGCAAAGAGCCACCTGATCATTTTATAGAAGGGAGACAGGTCTAGAGAGGGAAGGAACCTGTTCAAGGTCACCCAGAAAAGTGGACAGAACTGGGCAGGTAAGTCTGGACCTCTCCACCTGTGCCCACCTTCCCTCCAAATGTTCACTGCTGTGTTGGCATAACCTATGTGTGCCTGGGGGCGGGGCTCAAGCCTAAGAGGCTGGGAGGGCTCTGTACCACCCCATCTGCCAGAGAGGCAGGGGTAGACAGGCTGCGCCACTTCATGTGCCAGTGTTCTAAACAGTGCTAGCACACCCCAGAGACCAGCTGGTGCTTCCTGGGGCTTCCACCACCATTCCTGTGATCCGGGGTGCTGAGGCTGAGCGAGCCTGTGGGTTCTTCCTAGACCCTGAACCCTTCCTGGAGGACATTTCTGAAACTGAGTGCAGGCTAGTCAGACCCACAGAAATTCAGGAGGATCCAGGGTCTGACTTTTTCTCAGCATCACCCAGTTGCTCAACAAACCCGCTGTCAAAGGCATGAGCAAGTAAGAACAGCCCCACAATTCCTGAGCCCCCTGCCTCAAGGTAAAAGGGACTATTTCACGAGCTACCAGCACCTAAGTGTTAAGAGGGCTTATAGTCAGTGCACCAGGAATTAAAAGCAAAGCAACTGTCCCCCAGCCCACGGAAGGAGCACTTGCTCCTTATCTGCTCAGGTAGGAGCCCAAGTCACCTTGCTTCCCTCAGCTCTCAATTCTAAGAGCGGGCAGGTGGGAAGACAGCTATGCGCACTTTCCCAGCAGGCCTAAACTCTGGGGGTCCAAAGTTCCCACTGTCCCTTGAAGCCCCCACTCCAAGAGCCTGGGTTGGCAGAGTGTCACTTCCTGAGGAAGGTGCAAGGGGACACAGGGACACTCTCAGGGCTCAGGCCTCCAGGACACTCTCCTCACCCTGGAGAAGGGCCCATGAACTTGCCCCTAAGTTTCTTGCCTCAGAGCCACTGGTAATGCTAACAGATGCACACTGGCAGGACCACTCGTGCCCAGGAAGATGAGGTGGGGAGTGGGGTGAGATGGCGGGGCCCTAGGATGGATGTAAACTCTCTCTCCGGTTTTTAGCATCTGGAGTCTTTTCATTCGTGGCTGAGAAATCCCCCAAAAGCCATGCCGTTCAAACCCAGATTTACACAGATAGAGCAGGGTGTGAGGTGCGGGTGACAAGCTGGTGGGTTCCAGGCTGGCTCTGCCACTTAGGGTGTGACCTTGGGCAAGAGACCAAAGTTCTCTAAGGCTCAGTTTCTGCATCCATGAAGTGGAGCCAATGTCCCTTTTCTCATGGGTGTTGGGTGGATTGACCGGGACGGCAGAGCACAGGGTCTAGCAGAAGACAAATCCCAGTGGTGAAAGGTCTCGGCTCCCAGCAGGGACAAAATGGGGCCAGGTCTCCCGTGGTCTCTTCTGGGAAACTTTCCCTCCCAGGACCCCCAGCCCAGCCGCCCCTCTGAGGGAAATGAACCCTTCCTTCAGGTGCCCCCTGTCTCTTAGGCCCTTGCAGCCCACTTTGGTCTCAGCCTCCACCTCAGGGATGCACTTTGACCGTGGTGGGATGGTTGACACCACGGGCAGCTGCGTAGGAGCACGGCGGCCGGGGTAGGCTGCAGGGAGTGCTCTGGACGAGGCGGGTACGAGGCAAGGGCTGCCCAGTCTGCGCCGTCCGCCCCCACACCCCGTGACCCGCGCGCCCGCTTAGCCCTTACCTTGACCCATAGGAACGGTGCTGTCCTGGCCGGCGGAGGACTTGGGCGCACGTGACGGGGCGGGCGTCCGGGCGTCCGTCCTGGGCAGGGCGCACGCAGCTAGCAGCAGCCGCTTATGCGGAGGCCAGGGCTGTGGCGCCTGCTGGGGCCAGGAGGGCGAGGCGGGCGCCGAGAGGCCCCCGGAGCCCCCCGGGGAGGCGACTGCGTGCCCAGGCGGGAGCCTTTGCCAGCTCTGCTCTGCGGCCGCGGCTCCTGACGCCTCGCCTGGCTCGTGCGAGCGGCGCGCGGCTCCAGCTCAGCGCCGGGCGCAGGACGCGCGCTGGCGGGGAGGGCGCGCGCCCGAGCCTGGCGGGGAGCGCGCGTCTCCGGCTCGCGCGCGCGTCGTCGGGGGATGCCGGGAGCGGCCTGGAGCTGTCCCCGGTGCTGACGGCTGGTCCGCGCTCAATGGGGCTGGCGACCTCCGGCGGGGCCGGGGCGGGGGGCGCCCACCCCAGCCGGGCCCTGCCGGGCTCCCTTCCCTGCGTTCCGGTTTCCCCGGCGTTAGGATCTGGGGTCAGGCCGGAGATTGCACAGTGCGACCTTGTAATGCGGTTAATATCGGCACCTTTGATGTTGGTCCGAGAATGAAATTCAGCCACGTCTAGGGGCCCCCGCACCGTGTCGGTGCTTAATGCGCGCTCCTTTGGCACTTGTCTCGTCGTCTGGGCGAGCGCTCACCTGCGGGTGAGAGGCGTCCACTCCGCTCTGGCCTGGTGAGTGCTGGGCGCAGGCACTGGCTTCCGGAAGGGAGCCCAGCAGACCTCTTCTAGCTGCCCGCAAGTGCGCCAGGGAAACGCTGGAAGTTAAGGCAAGGCAGACTAGGGCTGGGTACGAGGGAGAACTTTCTGATCCCAGGCCCTTCCCCTGGGAGAGGTGCCTCTGTCCCTGCACACAGTGAAGGCTGCAGTCCCAGGGGCCCTGACCTGAGACAAATCTGGAATCAAACAGGCATGTGAGCACTCTCTGAGTGTTGGCCTTCCTTCCTGTTGGCCTCTGAGATCTCTGTGACGCTGTCTTCTGGTAGTGCTGGTAACCATGCTTCACACCCCTTCTGGAGATGAGAATGCTGAGGACAAAGGGTAACACAAGCTGCTTGGAGTCCATGTCCCCTTTACAGATGAGTTGAGCGCAGAGCGATAAGCAGCTTGCTCAGGCACAGGAGAGGGAAAATGTTCTACCAACTGGGGCACAGGCAGAGGAGCCCAGGTGCCCAGTCTGCTGCTTCCCCTGTTGGGTCCCCCAGCAAAGGTCCCTGCCAAAGTTCTCGGAGCTGTCAGGTCACTTTGACAATGGAGGGTTTCCTTATAACCGACCAGACAAGTTTTTCACTCCTCTTAACTAATGGGAGCAGCACTGCTCCCCGCCCCTGTGTGTTTCTGTGTCCCTTCCAAGCAGGATAATTAAATGTCACCTGCCTCATTTCCCAAGAGGCCAGTGACTGTGTTTGGGTCACTAATGACCTGTGAACAGTGCCTGCTTCCCCCAGTCATCTACCTCATGATAAATATCACTCACTGCGAACTTAACGCATTCCAGACACAAAGCTAAACACTCCCAGGGTGTATCTCAGCGACACAGTGGGGCACAAGGCTGGCACTACCCCAGCTGTGCAGGTGAAGGCTGCAGGCTTAACCACAGCAGGCCCCAGTCGGGTCTGACTGACTTCCAAGCATGCTCCCAACACCCTTCTTCCAGCTTTCCCATCTTCTCTCCAACTACTCCCACCTAGAGAAAAAGGATGGTAAACACCAACAGAAATTCCATATAAGGGGAGAGAGAGAGGGAGATGGCAGACCAGCCAGGCACTGCCCTAGGAGTCGGCATAGGAATCCTTTCAATCTACATTTTTATTTCAGATTCCCCATTATAACAACTGAGCAACTTGTTTTTTATTTTGGGGTTGCTTAGAGCCTGGCAAATACATGCCAAGAATTTTTAAAGTGGCGTCACTGCCAAACCCCGTCTTCACCATGCAGCCCAAATGCCCTCTCTCCTCCCCATGCCTGCCTCTCATTCGGACCCCAGACTCCCGCGGCTGTGGTCTGAGCACCTGAACCTCAGTGGAACCAGCCCCCACCACAGCTCTTGCTCTGCTGAAGCTCTGGTCCCTCCCTGTGAGGTGCAGAGAAGTGTGTTCCCGATGCCAGTGACGACGAAATCCTACTCAAAATCGAGCCCATTGTACTTCAACCAGGACTTCATATTACCCACAAGGTGGAAGATATCTGTATCATATCTGTCCTTATTTCATAGGCGTAACAGAGGGCTGAAGTGACTTCCCTAAGGTCACACAGCCTGCAATGCCACCTGGTCACCATCTAACTCTTCCTCTGCATAGCAAAGCATGACTTGATTTTAAGCAAAACCTAATTTCCAAAAATAAAAATGGGTGGGGGGGATAAGAGGGAGTCTTTTGTCTGACTTGATGGGAACAATTCACCATCAGGTTTCCATAAATAGCCAGTTCTCCCGGTGTGCACAGAAATGATTCTAGTTACGGCTCTCCCAGGTCGGTCCAAAACAGGCCTGGGGGTGGAGAAGAGCATCCCGACACCCTGCTGGCACTGCTTCCATGACAATATGCTTTTTAGTCTTGTGGCAACTTCAGCGGGTGGCAGCTACTCTGTCCTCATCCTTGGTGTCTTTCTACAACGCGGCTTCGTGGATGTAACCCAAAGCCAACAGATGGCCCAGTTGGTTGAGAAAGCCCCAACACGTGGGAAGATGTGCAGCAGTTTACTAAGGCTCGTTTTCTACGTAAGGCAAATGGGGCTTTTGTAGGATCAGCCCGACACTGCAAACAGAAGCTCTGTGTCCATGTGCTCCTTGGAGGCAAGGATGTCAGCCTCGCTGCCACGTAGGGAGGTATGGGGAATGTGCCCGCTCTGTGTGTGCCCAGTGCCCAGATGCATCAAAGAAAACAGAACTAGCGAAGGGGCACAATGGCCCTGCGATCACACCCGCATGCCACAGGCAGCCACGTGCACGCTCGTACAGAGGAACTGGTTCTTGGGAGCAAAGGGTAGTGTCCCGATACTGTTTGTGACCCAGAGTCTCGTTGAGCAGTGGCAGAAGGAGCCAAGCACTCAAGGAATAAAGTTTCTGCCAACAGCTCTTCCAATTCCCTTTTTGGGAACCTTCTGGAGGAGTGAGTCTTCATCTGCAGACATGTCCAAGCAGAGGTGACTATCCATGATGGCAAGGCTGGCACCGGGGGTCCCCTCCAGTGCGGGAGTCTTGGCGATTCCAGAAGGGGCGGAGCAGGCTGATCGGCGTTGGGACCTCCCTCCCTGGCCTCCGTCTCAGCTTGGGTATCCAGGGAATTAAAGACACTCCAGCTAGTTTTCAGAGCTCTTCTTCCCCCCAGGTTGGCACAAGGCCAAGGGCTGAAGCAGGCGGCTGTTTCTACCAGCACTACTTATGGAAATTACCGGTGCCTCAGGCAGTTACTAAATTAACCTTTGTTTGGTCTTGGAATTGTTTTCTTATCTCAGTCTGCAGTCATGAGGGTTCTGCGGTTGGCAATAGGCCCAGTGATGGCTCCGCGTATGTCACTGAACCTGTGTCTACCCAACTCCAAACGGCCTGCCTGGGTCAAGCCTATATAGAGAATAGGTGGAGTTTTAAAGAATATTGAGAGGTAGGCAAGGACAAGAAATTTAGGTTATTTTGTGGTGTTGGTACCTCCCCTCCCTCCAGGCTTTCAGGCTGGGTATCTTTTAGATGGAGAACAGGCATCTAAGTGTGTGAGAGAGGGCCAGAGGTTTAGACTCCAGGTGTGCACGAGGGTGGGTGGGCACGTGGAGCGCTCAGGCTCGTGTGTGGTGTGTGGGGTGTTTCTGTGGTCCTGGTTAGAAGACAGCCTTGTCTGTTTCAAAAGAAATTACTGGTGGTTTTTAATTACTGCAACATTTTAAAATGTTGTGACAGCAGGCTTGATAAGTTCATTCTTTAGAAATCATCGGGCATGACGGATGAGGAGGAGATGGCACTATGCATGGCTCTTGGGGATCAGCCAAGGGTCTCTTAGGGCTCCCTGCGTGAATCATGGATCATTCCGACAAATCCCGCTACAGTGCAGAGACGGGAGGTGGGAGTTATGGAGGATTTATTGTTTCAGAACCTTTCTCCATTTCAGGGATTTTTTTTTACTCCAGAGAAGCACTAGCAGAGAGCGCTCCTAATCCGGTTTTCACTTTCCAGCCAAAGCACTTCCTCACAGCAGGAGCAAATCCAGACAGTGCATTCATTCATTCACACACTCAGGGTACAGAGACAAAGGCAGGAGTCCTTGTTGTCTGGGGGCCTGGAGGTGGGTGAGGCTTCCAGAGGTTGACTGGACAGGGTCCCCTGAGGTAAGCAGAGCAGGACCAAGGTGGCACAATCGATAGCTGACATTTAACTCATGACTATCACTAATCTGTCTCCACGGCCCTGTGAGACAAAAGGGGTTCTCTTATTCTATCCACTTTAGGTAAGAACTTGAGACTCAGAGGAGGCAAATGACCTGCCCAGGGCTGCCCAGTGACCACACCCTGTGCCTGAGGCATGACGTGGAACCCATCACACTAAAAGATAAGAAATAAAAGCAAGAGAGTTCCTATCTGGACTAGGAAAACCCCAAATTAAAGCCATATCCCTGAAGCCTTTCTGCTTCTATCAGCGTAGGCTAGCTGGGGGTGCGGAGTCCTGTCCATGTTAGTCACAGGATGAAAATAGAACACCCCCTGTGACTGGCCAGCCCAGCGTCATGACATGACAGCAGAATGTCATGCCAGAATGACACCCTTTCTTTTCATGGGACCGAGCAGTTTCTCCCCTCAGGGCAGAGTGTCTGAGAGTGCCCACGGAAGCACTGGACCCACCCGCGGAGGCGTGTTCCCCTCTGGGGCACAGAGGACGAGGCCCTGGACTTGCCCACTGCTGTCCTGGCAGATCCATCAGAGGCACCAGCCCGGCCGCCAGGCTGACAACCACAGACTTGGAATGGGGGAGGGGCGGGCCGGGAGGAGAGAAGGGTGGGTGGCAGGGCTGACTGTGGAGGCTGGGCGAGTATGGCAGGGCAGGGACACAGGGCAGTGCCGGGTGTGGAGGGGCAGCAGAACTGTGGGGCTGTGGGGGCTTGAGCTCCCTCCTGCTCTGGCCTCGGCTGCCGCCTCCCTCACCATTGGTGGCACGGGGCAGCTGGAAGAGCATGGGCTATGGGTGTGTGCACGACCTGATAACCCCGGTGGCCGGGCTCATCTCTGCACTGTGAACTGGGAAGATGGGCCTGGAGGACACTTTGCACTCAGCTCTCCTGCCCCGTCTCTCCACTTCGCACTCAGCTCTCCTGTCCAGTCCCTCCACTTTGCACTCAGCTCTCCTGTCCAGTCTCTCCACTTCGCACTCAGCTCTCCTGCCCCGTCTCTCCACTTCGCACTCAGCTCTCCTGTCCAGTCCCTCCTCTTTGCACTCAGCTCTCCTGTCCAGTCTCTCCACTTTGCACTCAGCTCTCCTGTCCAGTCTCTCCACTTTGCACTCAGCTCTCCTGCCCCATCCCTCCGCTTTGCACTCAGCTCTCCTGCCCCATCCCTCCGCTTTGCACTCAGCTCTCTTGCCCCGTCCCTCCGCTTTGCACTCAGCTCTCCTGCCCCGTCTCTCCTCTTTGCACTCAGCTCTCCTGTCCAGTCTCTCCACTTTGCACTCAGCTCTCCTGCCCCGTCCCTCCGCTTTGCACTCAGCTCTCCTGCCCCATCCCTCCGCTTTGCACTCAGCTCTCCTGCCCCGTCCCTCCTCTTTGCACTCAGCTCTCCTGCCCAGTCTCTCCATGACCCCGGTGCTGCTCTGCACTGCTCAGCTGCTCGTTTGTTCTCTGCTCTGCACAGGAGTGGCAGCCCAAGGGTGGGGCCTCCAGACCCTTGTTCCCTCTGTCTTCCAAACGGACTGCGCTGCTGCTTGCTGAGCAAGTGAGAGACATTCTCATGAGGAAGCATCTGCCCTGTGGAGACGGATGCGGTGTCCCTACAAACACAGCTGGCCCCGGGCTTCCAGCCATCCACACAAATGTCCCCACTCGGAGACCACTGGCACCATGACTCATCCTGCTGAACTGAAGGGGAAGCTGAGGCAACAAGTAGTAAGTGAGTGTCCAGCCAGGAGGGTAGGGATGGTGAGCAGCCTGGCAATGACCACTGCCCGGGAGCCCCTTCCCACCACAAGCCTCCCTGGAGAAAGGCAGAGCCCAGCTCAATCGGCCTGCGCCAGGGACACTAGGCCATGGCCAGAACCCCCAGCTGGTCTCTGGTCACACACCTGTCATTTGTCTCCAACTTCCCAGCCCATCTTGCCTGTGTCTAGATCTCTCTCTCAGTCAAAGAACCCTCCCCTGCAGGAGCCCCTTGGTGCCTCCTCCCCTCCAGGATGGCTCCCACTCTTGGTACATCATTCAAAGCCCCACCATCTCTCCTTAGGCCCGGGGCTCCAGCTACACCCAGAAATTGGCCATCCCCAAATTTCTATACCTGAGACACGCTTCCTGCCATCCCCACCCAGTGAGAGCTCTGTGCCCCCACGAGACCCAGCTCCAGGGGTGCAGTCTCCAGGAGGACAGGAGGGTCGAGATGTCACAGGGCATCTGGACCAGAGGGTGCCCACACCACCTTGCCTCAGCACAGGGGGAGGATGGAGTGTGGGCCCAGAGAGACGAAGCTCCATCCTGAGCCTCCGGTTAAGAGGTAGGTGAACCCCGGGCCTTCCCTTGGCCTCCTAACCCTCAGTGTCCCCACGTGTGGTGTGCAGAGTGTGCTGGGGGTGACCCTGGGGCTTGAGGCTTGGGTGGGCAGCCCAGCAGGGTGTCGTGTGGGCTGCCCGGACCCAGACCCCACCTCTTCCTCCTGCTTCCCGCCACAGGGGGTCGGTCTCAGGAGCCCCATCATCCTGAAGAGCTCAGTGTGAGGGTGGGGCCTGTGGGGGCCACCTCTGAGCCCTGATGGTAGGCTGCCCACTGCTGTGCCAGTTGGCCTTCCCCCCTCGGCCCTCTGCTCTGGCACCTGCCCACCCGCTGGTCGGGTGACCTCAGGGCACCCTCCTGGCCCCCACGCTGTCGTGTGCCATCCTGTTCTCCCAGCTAGAGAACGGCCTGTGCATTCTTAGTCTTCCCCTTGGCAACGCTCTGGCTCCGGGGGTGGGGAGCAGGGAGCGCCTAGGGCTCCGGAACATCTGGAGGCACATTAGCATGCGGGGGCGGGGAGCCCTGGAGTGGCTGCGGTGGCATCAGCCGGCCCCCTGCCATCCATCTGCCCTCACCGTTGCAACAGGAAACCTGGCAGGGACAGGCAGGGACAGGCAGAGTCAGTCAGGGCGTCCAGCCCTCTGCTCCTCCACTGCCCATGCGGTCCAGCCACTGACCCATAGACACCCCCAAATAAACAAGGTCAGCATATATCACAGAGGGGGCTGGCCTTGTCCTGTCCTGGGGAATGAGTGCTGTCACCACTAGATTCCTGCCCCGCCCCTGCTTCCTCACTGTCCCTGTTAGGAAATCACCTGGCACCTCCTCCCAACCCCCCCAGACTTTTGCTTTGTTTTGTTCTGATGACAAGTTTGGAGTCCTTATTACCCCGCCCCAGCAAAACCAATAGCACCACAGATTGTAGCGTTTGTAAGCTTCCTTCTCAGAGTGGCTGGGGAGGGGTGCTCTCTGAGGCCCCCCATCCCTGCCGAGGCCCTCTCGGGGCTCCACTCAGTCTCATGTGTGTGGACTTGGCCAGAGTGGGCTTTCCCAGGCTGAGTGCTCTGCTTCCCCCCGCCTCCTTCATACGCAGGACGTGTGGCTCACAGGGTGGTGAGAGCTGCCCTAGGGATGTGTCCCCCGCCACGCAGGCCAGAGTGGCTACTCACTGCCTGGAAAGGGGCTCCTGTGACCCTGTGGCTTCCTCTTACTCTGGGCATGGCTGATGGGACCCCACAGAGATAAGGGAGGAGGTGAGGGCAAGTGCTCCTCTTTCTGGGGTCCGGAGATGATTCCTCCCTGAGAGTGTGGTGACAATGCTGGTTCTTACTCTTTACCTGTGCCTTACCTCACCCCACCCACTCCTTGTAAACAGACCCATTTATTGAACCTTCCTGGGAATCTTAATTCAAGTGACCTATCAGTCTCCTCCTGAGACCTCACTCCCACCACCAGGGACGGGGAGCATCATCCGAATCCTCATCAGCCCCGAGTGTTTCCCCCAGTGTGCAGGTGGAAAATCCCCTGGCCCTTGCCGCCTGCTTGTGGAGAGCCCTCCAGACACCTGCCATCTGCCCACTCTCCCCATTCCTCTGTCTGTGTCTCCGTACTTATCTGCAGACGATCCGACTTTAATGTTTGGTTTCAAACTCACCTAGAATTTTTGTGGGTAGAATGTGAGTCAGAGGTTTAACTATTTTTGTTTTTATTTTGTTTTGACACATAAATAACCAGTTTTCATTCTTTCTCTACTAAAGTGAAACTTGCACTCAATGGCAAATTGCATTCCATGCCCGTGGGCTCTGTGTCTGGCCCCCACGTTGCCCTCTCTGCCCACTTGCCTAGTCCTACCCCCAGGTGACAAGTGCGTGAAGGCAGTTATCTAAGAGGATGAGATCCTAGCAATGTTCTCTTACCTTTCTGACAAATCTTTATAATCACCTTGTGAGATTGAAAAGGCTTTGGGGGCTTTACTTAAGACTAACTTGAGTTCTAGACTAATTTGAGAGGTGAAGCAGAGTGGCAGAGAGTCTGGGACCAGCCTGCCTGGATTTGAACTCTAGCTCTGCCACTGCCTGGCTGAGTGATCTTGGACATGTCTCTTGACTTTTCTGTGTCTCAGCTTCTTTACCCATAAAATGGGGTCAAAATAACACTATACAACTTGCAGGGTTGTTGTATGCAATAAATACGCTAAGATACGTAAAGTGTATTTTAAATCAGACATCATCTCTTTTTTGATAAATCAATATATCTACTACTGGGAAAGAAAAAATGCCTCTTGTTAAGCGACAGTACACCCTGCTTGTAGAATACACCCTGGTTTCAGACATGGTCAAGTGCAGAAGATGTGCGCATGGAACCAGCGCAGCAGGGCGTTGCGTCTACTGTGTTATAAGGTCTTCCCGTCAGGGACTGGGAATTTGGTCTTGATTTATTTATGTTTTCCTTTTTTATCCTTCCATAAATCTATATAATGTTCTTTTTTTTATGGGATTTTCTTGTATAATGTTCTTTATATAAGTTCTTTCAGGTCTTTAATATATTAATATATTGTAGGAAAACAAAGGAATAAAGAAGCCAAAAGTTTGGGAACTACAGGTCTGTTTAAACAGAAAGGTGGGGAAATGTTCGAATCACCTTAGCAGGTGCTGAGAAGGCCCCCAATCAAAGTTGGCACCATTGGTGATGCAAAGAAATGGAGCGATGCTCACCAGTGCACTGCGGGGCACCGAATGGCATCCCAGAGGAGAAAGAAAGACCAGAAGTGCTTCTGGGGACAAGCTGAGCTGTGCACCCTCAGCTCCCGCACCAGCTTCAGATTCCTCCAGACTGAATCAGATATGAAAGGCATAGACCGAACAGGAGGAGGCAGTTCCGTGACTGCTCCCTGACACTTGGAAAATTTCATTTGGTAAATTCAGACAAACCTGATGAAGATTTAGTAGGATAATTACAAGTCTAGCAAGTTGGCCAAATACAAAATATTATTTTTTAAAAAATAAAAGTTTTTATACCCTTTACCATAACCCAGTTGGATAAATGACGAAAAATTGATTGCATTTGAGAGGAACTACGAAAGGGGCTTAATTGAATCTGATTTAAAAAATAAAGCAGATACAGCAAAATAAACACATAGGGTCAGGGAGGAGAGCTGGTGGGTATCTGTAATACCATTCTCTGTATTTTTCTTCTGTTTCAAATATTTCATAAAGCAAAGAAGGCAACATGGATGGCAGTTCCCCCTTATCTGAGGGGGTACAGAGACCCCAAGTGCATGCCAAACTCTATTATACAATGCACAGATTTCTTTTTCCTTCTTCACTGTTTCATAGATAAAGGATTTGTTCTGACTATAGATCTGAGCATCCTCAGTATATGATTTTCCCCCCTTTTCTTAGTTAGTGGAGAACTTTCACCTGTTTTCAATAAAGGAAGCTCGTTATGGCTTCTCTTTGGCATATCTGGATTGTCAGCATCACCATTCTTGTGCCTTAGGGCCATTCCTAACAATATAAGGGTTACTTGAACACAGGCACCATGACACCTGGACAGCTGATCTAATAACCAAGATGGCTGCTGACTAGACGCCGGACAAAGAGAGGACTCACATCCCGTCCACAGTGGCATAGATGCAAAGTTTCATCACACTACTCAGAACGGTGGAGAAGTGGGGACAACTGTCAATCCTATTCCTGACAGCAATAAAATCACTTAGACTTAACTCTACATTTTGCGGGATTTTTCTTTCTCTCTAATTGCTCCTGTCTCTTGACTTCCTCTTTCTTGGGTTAAGGTTTTGTTTTACTGGAATACATCCTTGAGTAATTCTTTCAGAAAAGGGAATGGTGGTAAAATTTCTGAGCCCTTACCTTTCCTCACATGTTTGAATATTTTCATTTCACTCTCAAACTACAACACTGTGTTGGAATGTCAGGCTCCATGACATTGTCTCTTAGAACTTTGAAGGTGGCTCAGCACCTATAGCTCAAGCGGCTAAGGTGCCAGCCACATACACCAGAGCTGGCGGGTTCGTATCCAGCCCAGGCCCGCCAAACAACAATGACAACTGCAATCAAAAAATAGCTGGGCATTGTGGCGGGCTCCTGTAATCTCAGCTACTTGGGAGGCTGAGGCAATAGAATCGCTTAAGCCCAGGAGTTGGAGGTTGCTGTGAGCTGTGACACCACGGCACTCTATCCAGGGTGACAGCTTGAAGCTCTGTCTCAAAGGAAAAAAAAAAAAAGAACTATGAAGGAGATTGGTGGTCTCCTGTGCTAGGATGGCTGTGGCAAAGGCATGAATGGTGCTCATACCCTCCATGGGCAATCTCTGTGCTCACGCTCAGCCTCACTCTTATTCTGACTTTGGCTCTCATGTGCTTACTCTCTCCTCCTTGCCTTCTTTCTGGAAAGACCCGAATCTTTGCACCATTTTTGGTTACCTGGAAGTGGGCCACAGCACATCTTTTGTGGGCCTGTTTTCAAGTGCTCTGTGGGTTCATGGACTCTGAGAACGGACGTCCTCCTGTGACCCTGGGATGGTTGGTCGTGTTCTTCCCCCCATCCTGGCTCCTCTCCCTTTTGGAAATATCTATTACTTGGGGGTGAGTACCTGGAGACACCCCCAAACTCCCTCTTTTTCCCTCTAATTTCCCCTACTTTTCCCTTTAAGCTGAATTCCTTGAGCAGTACCTCCCTTCCAGCTCACTCACTAATTTGCTCCTGAGAGGTCTCTTTCTGCTTTTCAGCCCGTCTATTTTAAATTTCCATGATCTCTAACTAGCTCTTT
Organism: Perodicticus potto; assembly: GCA_963574655.1. NCBI lineage: Eukaryota > Metazoa > Chordata > Mammalia > Primates > Lorisidae > Perodicticus > Perodicticus potto. Next base: position 106,984 of record CAUYRH010075045.1, read on the forward strand.
TATGTAAAAGCCCATTCTCGCTTCATGAATAAGATAACCTCTTCCAGCTCCCTAAGGATAGTAATTATACCTATTTTAGAGTCTTCTGCTGTTGACTGTATCAACATGGCTCCCTCGGGCATCAGAGTTTCTGACTCTGGGGCCGTGAGCCCCCTTCTGTGGGCTGTCTTCCCTTCTGGCCACGTGGGCACCGGGCCTGTCTTCACAATGACCGTCACTGGTCATCTGTTTGCCCTTGTGTCCGCTCCACACCCCTGGAGGAAGATGGGGAGGCACACATGACCTGCTGAGTAGCACGAATTACCATCTTTGAATTGGGGGTCCCTATCTTTCTTGAGGTCAGCAGCTCACTGTCCTATTGTGGTGACCACACTCTGCCTCAGCCTAGGGGCTCAGGGCTATCTACTGCCTGTCACAGCAGGGGAGAGCACAGGGTCAAGTTCCTGATGCAAAGTAACAACAAGATGTGTCAGCTGGACGCATCACCCCAACCCACCCCAGGGTTGTCCTGCCCACTCCCACCCTCTGTCCATGTACCTGGAGGCGGAGCCTCAAGCTGCACCTGCGTCTTTGCCACACCTTCTGCCAGGTGGTTTCCACCGATTTTGTTTCTTTGTGTCTTTTTGTGATACAGAAGTCTGTTCTACTGAAAAGACTCATTTTTTAAAAATCAGTACCATTATGAATATTTTCCTTTCAATCGTGTTTTTCTGACACTCTGTGGGATTTTTGGGGGGCAGTATGGTCACTTGACTGAAGCCCCGGAAGATGTCACCGAACACACCCGAAGAGCATGTTCATGCTGGACACACAACAGGGCCCTCACCGGGCAGCTGAGTCACGGGCAGGCCCTCCGTGTCCAGTAACAGAGAGGGGGGTTCACCCTGGACATGCAGCAGGGCCCTCCCCGGGCAGCTGAGGCACGGGCAGGCCCTCCGTGTCCAGTAACAGAGAGAGAGGTTCACCCTGGACACGCAGCAGGGCCCTCCCCGGGCAGCTGAGGCACGGGCAGGCCCTCCGTGTCCAGTAACAGAGAGGGGGGTTCACCCTGGACATGCAGCAGGGCCCTCCCCGGGCAGCTGAGGCATGGGCAGGCCCTCCGTGTCCAGTAACAGAGAGAGGGGTTCACCCTGGACACGCAGCAGGGCCCTCCCCGGGCAGCTGAGGCACGGGCAGGCCCTCCGTGTCCAGTAACAGAGAGGGGGGTTTACCCTGGACACGCAGCAGGGCCCTCCCTGGGCAGCTGAGGCACAGGCAGGCCCTCCATGTCCAGTAACAGAGACACAGAGCCTCTCGTTTGGACTGCACTTTGGGATCAAGCCTCAGATTTTCATCTGCTCAATGCTCTGAGATCACGTGGCAGGTGAGCTGAGCCTTCCCGCAGCCCCGCTCCTCCTTCCTACCATCCATGAAATCAGAGGCAGAGTGTGCTCTCCCTGCATTGGGCCACATGGGTTTAAGCAGAAAAATGCTTCAAATGTAAGTGTAATCAATGACGTCCAAGGCCTTTCTCTGAGCTGGGGATGTGACATCCACCCCTGCTGGAGACTCAGGTCCCCTGGGGTCCCATGGCCCCTCACGGTGCTGTCTCTGGAGCAACTCCTTTTCCAAACGTGGGGAAGACTATGGGGACTTTGGTTTAGAAAGACACCCCCACATTCCACGCTGTGATAGCATCAAAGGCAATAGATGATCTCTGCTGGGGGTGACCAGATTGAGCAGGCCAGACAGGGAGGCTGGCACTGGGGTCCTATCAGAGTGCTCAGCTACAGGCCCTTGGAGCGGACCAAGAACCCTCACGGTGCCCACACGGGGGCCTTGCCGTCATAGCATGCTGTGAGACCTCAAACACAGACTTGTTCTCCCAGGATGAAGGGGCCTTTGGCATTGACATTCCACGCAGCCCTTCTGGGACATGCTGAGGTCCCGGATACTGACCGGGGCCCACCCTGAGAGATGTCCTCTTCCGTACCCCGGCACAGGCCACCTCCTCCCCACAGATGCATCATGTCTCTGTCCCCATCATTTTAATTCACCTTTTCCCCGGGGCCTTATGAGGCTGCGTCTCTCCATAACTCGATCAGTGGCAGGGAAATTGGATCAGGGTGCTCAGCTCTTGCTGCTCCTCACTCTGAATGTCAGGGCCTCGGGGCAGGGAGACCTGCTCGCTGCCTGAGTCTCATCTTTGAAAAGCAGATGGCGAGTCTTAAGCCTTATTGAATTTGTGTTTGTGTCCACGATGCATTTGACTGTAGCTGGAGGGGCTGCCTGGCCCAATAGCTAATTTGGCCCATCAACAGGGTTTAAACCTACTTACCTGTAAGAAACTATTTGTTCCACGGCGGCAGTTAGGTCTTTGGCTGGTGGCAGAACAGCCACTGGCTGACGTCTCCTTTGACTGAGGTCTCTTGAGCCTCGGGGCTGACTTCCTTCAGGAGGCCTCACTGCTGTCCACATCCAGGAATCAAGTACACAGGCCTGGAATATGGGGCGTGAGCTTCACCCTTGTCACTAATAATTTAGCAAAGAAGAAAACGGCTCCCGTGTCTAGCAGCAGGCTGAACCCATGAGAGCCCATCTGTGCAGCACTGTGCTATGTGCTGACACTAAGCACACGGCCCAAATGTGCACGGAAAAGCCAGGGCAAAACAGGGTGTGCGGCAGGCCCCTGGAAAAATGGTGATGGTTCCTCAAAAATTAACAGTAGAATTATGTAACACAGCAATTCCACTCCCGGGTGCTTATCCAAAGGAACTGAAGGCAGGGATTTGATACCTGTGTTCACAGCAGCAGTATTTTTAGTAGCCCAAAGGCGGGAGCTGCCCAAGTGTACACAGACATCAGCAGATATGGAATGTGGGTCCGTCCATGTGGTGGAAACCATTCAGCCTTAGAGGAAGGACGCGCTGGCACAGGCTGCAACCTGGATGAACTGTGATGGCAGTCTGCCGAGTAAAGGTAACGGGACACAGAGGGACAAATACTGTGAGACCCTTCCTATAGGAGGCCCCTGGAGTGGTCAGAAGCCCAAGGACAGAAAGCAGAGCGGTGGTGCCAGGGCGGGGGCGGGGGCGTCGGTGTCTGCTGGGGCAGAGCATCAGCTTTGCAGGTGGAGAGAGTCCAGGACAGAGGGTGGTGACTGCACAACCACAGAAATGTCCTTGATGCCCCTGAACTTAAACAGTGATTAAGACACTAAATTTTATGTTATGTGACAGGCAAATCAATAATAAATGACTTTAAAAATTTCAAATAATAAAGAAAAATTCTGGAAGAATGTATTGAGCAGTTAATCATGGCTATTTTTTGAGCCTGAGGTTCTGGGGGGTTTACTTTCTGTGTCACCTTGTCAGGCCTTTCTGGGTGTCCGTGGCCCCTCTGACGGAGCCCCACCTAGTGCAGCGTGTCCAGGCCTCCACCTGGGTGGCCTTGCCCCAGTGCTGGAGGGTTGCTGTCTCCTGCGAGGTGAGGAAGTGAGGTGCACAGAGCTCACAGACCATGACCTGACTGCACGGCTTATGGGCCGTGACCTGACTTTCTTTGCCTTTGTCATTGTCACTTCTCAGGGTAACGACCGTGGGACACTAAGGGTTGGGGGACAGCTCTTCTGCCAGCTGAGTGCTGGTCCTGGGCACTGGGTCCCACTGAGCCTCCAAGGCACTGTCCTCTCAGATTGGGATCCCGAATCTGGCCCCAAAATGAATATGAGGGCAGGATCCAGGCTGGTGACTTCGCAGACCTTAGGGCCCAAGTGTCCTGTTGTCAGCTGAGGCTCAGGAGTCCAGGCGAGTCGGAGGCCCCAGGCTAGGCAGTGCCAGGCCCTGGCCAGTGTGCCCAGCAGCAGCAGGCCAGGCTTGTCCCTGTCTCAGGGGGTGTGGTAGCCCCAAGCTCCAGGGGCTCTGAGCAGGGATCTGAGGGCCAGTTGTTGGAGTAGCAGGTGGCTCAGGCCAAGCAGCTCACCCAGTCTGCCCACTCTCTCTGAAGCCAGCCACAGCATCCCTGGGACTGCCCTGATAGCTCAGAAAGGCCGTCTTTACCCCTACCCTTATCCTCCAGATTCCACCATGCCGACGTCACACCCTTCCAGGCTTACCACTCTGCAGGCGGCACTGGGGTTAGCACCACCCCTACTGCCATGGAGCCCTGACCAGTGCTCTGCTATCCTCGCTTGTGAAATCCCCATGGCCTGGGTGTCCATGGGGACTCAGGAGAACTAAGTGCCCTAATGCACAGGAATATTTAACGCAAGCATCATCGCCTCAGGAAGACGTAGGCATCTGCAAACGGGCCTCTGGCTGTGGATTTTGCAAGCCTGGGGACAGAGAAAAGGACGTCCTGGGACTCAGGAGCCCAACCACAGCCTGTGACAGCAGTCCCCATGGGTCTCCTGCTGTGTGCTGGGCACAGTGCCCAGGGTACCATCCTTTCACCCCCACCACAATTCCCACCTCCTGGGGCTGCCCTGGGGTGGTCTGTGAGAGTGAGCTTGGCCCACCAGTGGCCAGGGATAGGGGGGCATCTTCCTCATCCCTCAGGGAGGCAGGTTTGGGGTGTGTCCTGGTCTCTCCAGGGCCCCCTGGGGCTGAGTTCTCACTGCCCACGGCAGAAAGCACTCATGGAAACCCGGAGTCAGTGTTCCTTCTTCGCCCGCTGAACACACTGGGGCCCTCCCACACTGTCTCACCCACATCTGGGCTTAGGTCTGCTTTGGGGGGAACCCAAAGCAACAAGGTAAGATATAGAACAAAAGGAAGGGAGCACAGCCCCTGACCTCAAGGATGAAGCTGTTGAGGGTAGGATCCAGGCAGAGACGTGACAAGGCCCCGAAGAGGCCGTGACAGGCGCTCCTGTTTCTGACAGCTGCTGTAACAACTTGATTTTTCTTTCACAGTCTGGAGGTCAGGAGTTCTAAACTCCAGGCATTTGCAGGGCTACATCCCCCTGAGGGCTCTGGGAGCCTCTGCCCTGTGCCTTCTCCAGCTGCCCGTGGCCTCCACATTCCTGGCCCATGGCCCACGTCTCCATCCTCAGAGCGGCCTCTCCCCCTCCCTGACCTCTGCCTCTGCCGTCTCCCCTCCTTCTATGACTCTGACCCTCTTGCCTCCCTCTGATGAGGGCCGTGTGACTGCAAGGGGCCCACCTAATCCAGGGTTAGCTCTCATCTTGATTTAATCACATCTGCAAAGTCCCTCTTGCTGCTTAACATGATGAGGGATCAGGGCATGGACACTTGGGACCATTGTCCTGTCTACCCCACCAAGCGCTGAGTGCAGAGAAAGAATTCAGGGAGGGGGTCGATTCTCATGTCTCCCCTGAGCTGTCCGGGCTGGAGCCCCAGCCCTCAGACCTTGTCAGATCAGTGGGCGCAGCAGCCTTGGAGGCTGACCCAGTGAGGACGGTCCCTTAACAGGCACTTCTGAAGCCCTGGTGGTCTCTGTGGGGACTGAGCTCCAGGACACAGAGGAGGCAGCTTGGGCTGACGGTGACCAGTCAGGGGCAAGACCCCTGGACCATTCCTGGGTCTTGTCGAGGGGGCTCCCATGGAGTGTCCCACCCTTTTATGGTCAGTGACCCCTTGCTTTTAGCACAGACCTTCAGGGACAGTGGGCACCTCTGGTCCAGCAGCCGTGGAAGGCCCTGTATGAGGGGCCCCAGGCTCCTAGGCTCTCAAGCTGACCTCACCGTGGCCACCTGGCTCCATATCCCAGGCCCTGGACACCTTAAGCCCTAGGGGGATCTGCCATGTGTTCATAACGTCAACGCCCCAGCACCTGTGTCTCAGGGCAGACATCTGGAAGGACACGCCACTTACACCTCATGCCACAGTCACTGTGCTCAGGACAAGGGGGGGGACATAGCCAGCTGCCCTGACCTTCCCAGGAGGTGGCCGGCATCATAGTCAGCCCCTCACAGGCCAGGTTTACTGCCACCATCAGCTCAATTGCTGGATTTGTCCCTCCAAGGGACCACGTTGCCCTGTGGCCAGGCCCTGTTGTCACTTGGGAGCAGCAGGTCCCCTCTCCCCCAAACCCCGATCGCTCCGCCCCTGGGTTGTCACCACTGAGCTTAGGAAGCTGCCAGAGCCGGCCTCACACAGCAGGGGCGAGGGGAGGGATTACAGCCCGCAAAGGCTGATGCATCAGAGGGCCGCGGGAAAGCAAAGGGCTTATTAAAACGCTGAAATTGGTTCTAAATGAGGTCAGTCGTGGATGTGCCTTGGAGGGAAGCCAGGCGCTGAGCAGTAGAGAGCAGGGCTTACTTCCTGACTCGGTGTCGGTGACACCCGTGCGCCGCCCCCGCACCCCCACCTCTGGAGGGCAACTTGCACCCAAAATGTCAGATCAGAGACAGCCAGAGGTGGGAGTAAGGGAGGTGAGCGCCATGCTCCCCCTGTGCCCCACAGGGACCCCAAGGAGGACCCAGCCGGTCAGCACTCCTGTGTGTCCGAGAGCACCTGAGCAGGGAAGTGTCACCTCCGACGAGGGTGACGGCAGGAGGAGAGCTGAGTGCTGTTTCCTTATCCCGGGGTCAGGTTGCTCCTGTTTAAAATCCATTAATGCAAGGCCGGGCACAGCATACAGGCCATCCGATTGGACCGGCTCCCTCCTACCCTCCAGCCTCCGCACATTTTTCCCTGTAGTTGCACTTCTTGTCTGAGTGTCCCTTCCTCCTGACGCCAGTGGAATTTTTCTGACCTTGGCTGACATGATGTATAGCCCCCTCCACCTAAGAGCGCCGGCTTTGGGGTCCCTGACCTAGGGCTGGGCCTGCCCTGCCCTGATGGCTGTGCCATCTCAGGGGTGTTGCGTAACCACTCTGTGGACTCATCTCCCTGTGTATGAGAGGGGCTGACTGCAGACCCAGTCACCGAGGCTGGTGAGGATGAAGCAGAGCCACGCGGGGGAGCTTGGCGCAGGCCTGGTTGCTATCTCTTGTTAATCACTACTACTCACTATTATTTTTGAGAACAGCTGAATCATTTCTGTCAAACGCAAGAGGAAGGCTGGAGTTCCAGTTCTGAGTTGGAGAAAGAAAAGGTCTTTCGGTGCCTGTTAAAAATAAAACGTGTGCATGTGGTACCCTTCTGCTCTTAGGGCGCATGGCCTCCCTCCCTGGAGCGCCCTGGACCATGGGTCTCATCCTGTGTCCCGGAGGAGCGAAGCCAGCAGGTGTGGGAGCCTGCCCAGGGTAGGCTTCGTCTGGGGCTCTGGCCCTGTTTCTGGGCCCACCCGCCTGCCCCTCACTCACAGACTTGGGTTGAAGGAGGCCGAAGGGTTTGTCTTCCTTGTCATTAACTTCGTCCGTCTTTGGGAGGGTGGAGGCTGTGCTGGAAGATGCGTCTTTCAGGCTGCCCCACAGGGCAGTGGAGGGTGGAGCAGGATTTGACCCCTGGCAGGAGCGGATGGCCCCTGCCCGTGAGAGGGCAGGTGCCCCTACTGTGGGCTGTGTGGTGCTTGTTTTGCCTGTTCTCCAGCTGGGGCCACCTGGGCAGCTATGAGGCTACTGGGAGGGCGCACCTGAGCCAGGAGCCGTGTGCAGAGCCTGGTAAGCTCCCTCTGCACCTGCTGGTTCTTGTTACCGCAGGTGCTAGAATAGGCATCTGCCTGCAGCCCTGGGAGGTTCTTTGCGTCACGACCTCACTGCACTTGTTACCAATCCCGGGAGTGAATGTCCAGGGCTCAGTTTTATCTGTATGCCAGATGCCTGTGGCCGCGCCTGTGTCAGGAGGTTCAGGAACAGTCTGAAGAAGAGGACGGGTGCCCTTGGCCACGCACGCACCAGGGCCCCGGGAAGATCAGGCTTTGGGGGACTGGGAGCCTCCCCTGGCCTGGAAGTCATCTGGCCAGTTTCATGTGACAGGGACACACCCATAGCCAGGTGTGTTCATGAGCTTAGTTCTCACCTGCTGGGCTGGGCTGGGGTGAACAGTGTCCCTCTGGGCACAGCCAGCAGGAGGGTCTCGTGGTCTCACCTATCTTTCTGTCGTCTGGCCCGTTTGGCTATGCAGGGCGTTCTGATAGCTGAGGGGTACAGAGCAACACCCCTACGTCTAGAACAAGGCTAGAACTTTCTCCACACTCCACATTCCTGCAAAGACCCAGGTGCTCCTTTCTGCGGCATGGAGCTCACAACACAGCCTGTCCTCAGGACTATCTGAACACCTCAATGTGGGTGCCGGTCCCCGACATCCATGTGCCCCGAGGGCTCCATTCTTGGTGTCTAAAAAGAAGGAGGAACCAGAGGAGAAAAAAGGAAGGAAGGAAGGGAAGGGGGCTCCCCACGCAGTTGGAGAGCTCTGCCCACCCATCAGGGTGGGGGTGGGAGCCAGAGCAGACAAGGCGCAAGCAGAGTGTCTTGAGGTGGCTGTGTGTCAGGTCTGCTCTGCAGGAGGATGCAGCCATGCAGCGACGACACTGGTTCACCGCCATGGGCACATCCATGCAAAGGCCCCACAGCTGGTGTGGGTGAAAACTTAAGGGGCCAGCTGCCCTGAGGGGCTTAGCTTCACACCAGGCCTGCTCTAGGCAAGAGGAGCTGTGGGTTTGGGAGCTTCAGACAGGGAGAAAGCCTGTCACCTGCTGCTCCTGGGAGGCTGTCACCCCCAGCACTGCACCCTGGGGCCTGCCTGCCCTCAGTCTGCCCAGCAATGCCCCTATGGTGCGATGCACCCCACATCCATCTACCACCACCCAGGCAATGCACCCTATACCCCTGCCCCACCACACGATGCACCCCACACCCCCTGCTCCCCACCGCACATGATGAACTCCACACTCCCGTGCCCCCCCACCATGCACAGTGCACCCCATACCCACTGCCCCACCACACGATGCACCCCATACCTCGTGCCCCCCACCATGTACAATGCACCCCACACCCCCTGCTCCCCACCATGCATGATGCACCCCACACCCCCGCCTTCCACCACACACAATATACCCCAAACCCTTCTGCCCCACCACCACTCAAGATGCTCCCACAAAACTTCCATCCCCCACCGTGTGGTGAACCCCATGTGCTCATCTGCCCCCCACCACACATGATGCACCCTCTGTGTTCATTTGTCCTCTCACCCCAGCGATGCACCTCATGCCCCCCTGCTTCACCTGGGCCATGCCCCCCACTCCTTTGTAGTGATGTGGTGCCTGCTGGACTCTGGCGAAACAAGAAAGAGACGGGAGTGGAACAGCTGCCATGGGGACTAACTCAGCCCTACCTGGAGACAGGAGCTTATGTTTGGGTTGGAGCTGCCCCGCCCTCCAGCATTATAGACAGTCAGGCCTCATGGGCCAGGCCCACAGCAGCTGAGGGCCAGTACTCACAGGTCGCCTTGGACAGACCCCTCAGGCTTCACTGCTTCTCCATGAGTGGAAGTGCACGGGGCCCATTCCAGTGGGGACTAGACAAGGCCGCCGCGTGTAGCTAGTGGGTGCCTGGCTGAAGGGCATGTGCATGGCCGCTGGTTGTAGGGGTCCTGCTTTCGGGACAGTCAGAAAGGACAGAATCAGCCTGTCTGCTTTGATTCCCACTGATGGTACCTGTGTGTCATTAGTGCCAATTAGGGGAGGCGGAAGCCAGATCTTTGGCCTGGGGCACAGGGAATGGGAGGCCGGTGGGACAATTGAATTCCCCACCAGACAAATGTGATTACTGCTGTAGCCTGGACCCACCCCCATGGAAGGCTGGGGCATAAATGGCCAGGCGGGCCCAGCAAGCTCACCCCCGCCATGAAGGTCCCCAGCCACCGTTGTCGCTGGGCCACCCTGCCCAGCCCCAACGCGCGTGAAGCGGCCTCCATGTACGGCACGGCAGTGGCCATCTTCCTGGTCATCCTGGTGGCTGCGCTTCAGGGCTCGGCACCCGCCGAGAGCCCCTTCCCCTACCGAGTCCCCTTGGATCCTGAGGGAACCCTGGAGCTCTCGTGGAACGTCAGCTACAGGCAAGAGGTCATCCACTTTCAGCTCCTGGCCCGGGCGCTCAGGGCCGGGCTCCTGTTTGGGCTGTCGGACCGCGGCCAGCTGGAGAACGCAGACCTCGTTGTGCTCTGGACCAACGGCAACAGTGCCTACTTTGCGGTGAGCCTTCCTCCCCACCAGCTGTGCCGATCTTGGCCCCAGCACCCTCTGGCCTTCTCCCCATTCCCCTCCTCCCAGCAAAGGGAGTTTTCCTACCACCTCTCAGGGTTTGGCTTTACGCTGATCTGAGCCAAGTCCATGCCCCAAGCTCAGGCTGGGCATCATGGGGATGCTGATTTGAGGACAAAAGGGAGATAGATGCTCTCCATGGCCTGTGACTATACACCGTAACAGCTAGACCCGGCATCCTAAGGAATGGGGCTGCACAGAGGACTCATGTGCCACACAGGCCCCTGTACCCCACACCCTCACTGCCGTGACAGCAGATCCCAACACCCCCACTCTGGCAAACCATGCCAGGCATTGCACTCCCAACGCCAAGGTTGGCATGTGGCCAAGCACAGGCAGCAGCTGCAACCCTGGCACCCCCATGCAGGCCTACTCGGCTCACACACCCCTCCTCCCAAACCCCCCTCCACTCCTGTGTCCGGGGCGGAGAAAGGGCAACAGTTTTCTTCAGACTGGAGAGGACTACGAGGCCCCCCACAAGCTGCAGGGGGTCCCAAGAGGAGGGAGAGCCCATCTCCCTCCCTAGATGGGACTGGCTACCGGGGGGATGAAACACAACTCTTTGATTTGTTTTCCCTTGAGTCAGGAGGCCTCCCTTTGTCTGTGAGGACTGCAGAGCTGGGTGGGCATGGGTGAGGTGAGTCCCAGCTGAGAGCCAGCTGGCCGCCACCTCTGCCTCACCACCCGCATGGCGGGGAGAACATCCCGGCTGCCTTTCTGGGTGGCTGTGAGCTCACAGGGCTGAAGGTGCTATCTGGAGCCGAGCTTGCCCCCAGTCCCCGAGAGTCAGCTTGGCCCTTCCCACAGGCGAGGCCCTGAGGTTGGGCCAGAGCCCGGCAGGATAGGGCAGCCACCTGGGCAGGGCCGTGCTCTGGCTCCAGGACTGTCCTGCCTCCCATGCATGGGGACACTCAGTGGCTCAGGGGATCATAGCCAAGAAAGACCCAGGATGCCGGGGCTCTGAGCCCTGATACTCGCACTGGGTGCTTGCCCCGCTTCCCACGTACCCCCCAAATCTAGGAGGGTCTGCTCTGCAGCTTGGGCGGGTTCCCCTTCACCAGCATGTACTGGGTATTGCCGAAGCCGGGGTGATCTCACCTCTCTGCACACGAGCGAGATTAATTTGCACAACAAATTCCTGTGAAAACAAATGTCAGACTCGCCGTTCCTCCTTTAGCTTAGGTTCAACGAGCACGGTCTAGATTTCCCGCTGAAGCACCACACGCTAAGTTTCTGCCTCCGTTTAAAATTAGTCCCTCTGCAAACCAGCGGTGTTCCTCGGCAGGAGCTGCTTCATGTCATTTCTCTAGGGAGAAATCTGCGAAATCTCTTGCAGATTTCTCTTTTCTCAAGGAAATGAAGAAAACGTGTCCTAGCCTCGGCTGTAGGATTAAACAGGAACAACCGCAAGTCCTTTCGGCCAAGGGCCCCTGGTACTCCTGGGTCCGAGGGTCCTTGCTTGCTGGGGGCTCTGTTGCCCTCTACCCTGTCTCTGGTGGGCTGCTTCCCTGTGCCTCCCCCCTCCCTGGAGCCAGCTGCGTCCCTGTGCCTTAGCACCTGGCCCGGGGAAGCAGGTCCTAGGACACGTCCCGGGGAAATGCAGCAGGTCCAGTTCCATCCCAGGCCTTAGTTCACCTTCTCCAACAAGGCTGGGGTGCCTGGGTGTGGAGAGGGCTGCCCACTCTCAGGGCTGTGCAGGGCACTGGGGAATGGCACCACTCAGGAAACCACACCCCGGTCTCTCTCCTGCCCTGTCTTCCTGTCTCCCCTTTCTGAGGCTCCGGGAGCTGTCACATCCCTCCCTGTTGGGTAACCAGGGGCAATGCTGGTCTGAGGCCCTTGTTCCCACCTCTGGGGGGCCTAGGGAGCCTCAGGCACCTTCTCAGCACTACAGATTCCTGCATCCCCTCCCACCTGTGATCTGGCCGGTGTCTGAGGGCCTCACTCTCCAGGCAGAAGTGAAGGGGTGAGTGCAGCAGCCCTCCAGCTCCACTAACGACAAAGGGGACCCATCTCCGCAGGATGCCTGGAGTGACCAGAAGGGGAAGGTTCACCTGGATGCCCAGCAGGACTACCAGCTGTTGCAGGCACAGAGAACCCCAGAGGGACTGTCCCTGCTCTTCAAGAGGCCCTTTGCCACCTGTGACCCCAAGGACTACCTCATCGAGGTAGGTGGTGGCCCAGAGTACTGAGGATGGCATGGGCTGCATGGCACACACTTGAATCCCAGGTCAGTGTCAGGCTGTGGCCCTTTCCTGTCCCTGAGAAGCCTGGGGCTGGGGTCTGGGTCAGTTATGGCAGAGAGAAAGCCCAGGACAGCTTCCTGGAGGCTGCTGGCCGAGGTCAAGGTGGGTCATGCCGGCCGCCCCTGAGTCCCGAGGAGGCATTGTCTTGCCTGAAGCCTCCTTGCCAGGACTGACGCTGGCTCCCAAATATTCCCTCCTCTTGATCCTGTCATCTGCAGGTAGAATTCTAGAAGGAGTCCAGGAGACCTGGCTTTCCAGCCCTCCACTGTTGCCAACTCTGTATTTCTGGGGCAGGTCCCTTCCTCCTCCATATGTGGGCTTGCCAACTGTGAAGTAGGATGGGAGCTAGATGGTCTGTAAGGCTGAGTTAACTCTGTCTAGTTCATGGCCATAAAATAGATCTAAAAAGCCACTGGGGTCTTGCTGCTGAGACTCCCCTACCCCCGAGGGAAGACAACTCACCTTGCCTGGAAGACAAACCCTTTAAATGCCCTAGCACATCGACATCTGTCAATCTGCTGTAACCTTTTGGGCCAGCAGTGGCATGGGCTGGCCTGGTCCTTATGGACACAAGAGAGTAGCCACATGGAGAGGCTAGTGCCACTGAGAGATTCATTATAGTTCCCAAGAAGGGGCACACAGAATTCAGGCCACATGGGGAGCCCCAGCTCTGGACAGGAGGGAGGGCCAGAGGTAGCCCGAGCCGGATCCTCCTCTGGGTTCCCATGGAACAGGCCAGGCGGCAGGGGAACAGTTTAGCTGGGTAATTCCAGCCGGCTCTGGGCTGTAGGGCAGGTCTCCAGGGGCCTGACTCCTCAATCACTCCTGGGGGTGATTCAGGGCTGGGGTGATACTGGCTTGCAGGAGAGAGTCAGAGGGAGGAGAAAGTTGGGGGCATGGGCTCAGGAAGCATTGGTGGGTTTGCAGTGAGTCTCACAAACCTGTGGAAGTGGATTGCAGGCCGGATACAAACTCCTTTGGTTTTTCTTTTGGCCCTGGATGGATGATAAATAGTCAAATATAGGATCTAAGAAAACTGAAAAAATGTGAGACATTGGTGGATGAGGAAGCTGAGGCCCAGAGAGGGGGCAGACTTACCCAGGGCAGGGCACACTGGGGGCGGAGTAGGAGCCAGGGGAGGGGTCTGCCTTCCCAGAGGTGGTCTGAGTCCTCTCCCTCCTCACTGGCCCAACCTTCCCTGTGGGCAGAGAGTCCTCTGGAAGGACCTCATGGGGGAGGCTGCTGCCTATGAGGGCTCATCCAGCTGCTCCAGGTTGGTCGTGGGGCCTCTGCAGAGAGTGGCCCAGGGGCCTCCATACACTCAGAGCAAATTAGCCGCACCATGGGTGTGCCTCCTGGGGGCCCAGAAAACATCATGAGGCGTCTCCAGCACCATATGCCATGTCTGGGTGCTGGTCTCTGCTAACCCAGTACATGAGAGTGCCAGCCCGCCCACCCTGGAGTCTGCCTCTAGCCTTCCACCCACCAATAGGATCTCTTGGGTCTGCACTGTCTGCGGGGGCTGGTGGGGCTGGTGGTGGCTGATTCGGACAGTGTGGCCCTGCAAGTCGCCTGCCACTGTAGCCAGCCCCAGTTAGAACCCTTCATTCACGGAGGGTGTGACCCCGCGGGCTGTGCTGCTGACCCAACAGAGGAGATGCCCACACTTCCCCTCATGCCCATGGGGTAGCTCACCTCACAGGGGGCCCAGCAGCCTCTGGTGCAGCGGTTTTCAACCTGTGGGTCACAACCCCTTTGTAACAATGAAAATACGTCCTGCATATCAGATATTTACATTACGATTCATAGCAATAGCAAAATTACAGTTATGAAGTAGCAACAAAAATAATTTTATGGTTGGGGGTCACCCCAACCTGAGGAACTGTATTAAAGGGTGGCGGCATTAGGAAGGTCGAGAACCACTGCTTTAAGTGAGCATGGGTAGAATGCACACAGCAAGACGGAATGCGCTGATGTGTGGTGCAGACAGGGGCTCTGGGATGACTGGCCCGGAGCTCGAGCTCAGCAGGAGCTGTGCGGAGCTCCAGGGTCCCCCCTCCTTCCCAGAGGTGACAGCGAGGTGTGTCATCTGGCAGATGCAGGTGGGCAGGGACGTGGAATCCACTCAAGTTACCAAGGAGCCCGAGTCAGGGAATCTGAGTTGGTGACTGACCGGGCTTTGTGTGTGGGCGGCAGGACGACACCATCCACTTGGTGTATGGGATCCTGGAGGAGCCGTTCCAGTCACTAGAGGCCATCAACACCTCAGGCCTGCGGACGGGCCTGCAGAGGGTGCAGCTTCTGAAGCCGGACCTCCCCATCCCGAGCCTGCCCTCGGACACACCCACCATGGAGATTCGCGTCCCCAACGTCCTGGTCCCTGACAACGAGACCACGTACTGGTGCTACATGAAAGAGCTCCAGAAGGACTTCCCCCCGCACCACATTGTCAAGGTCTGTGGCAGGTGGGGGGGATCCAGTGCCAGCTCCTCACCCCACCACTGCCCCCCATCTGGGGCCTGCGTTGCCCCCAACCCTGGGCAACTGTCCGTGGTCCTAGTTGAAGTCCCGCAGGATTAGCGAGGTCCCCTGGTCCCCTGCCACCCTGTGCACCTCAAGGGGCCTCTGAGTGACTGAATTTCTGCCCCTTCCCTTGGGACGGGCATTGCTGTGTGGGCGTTGGTCTCTCAGGCCGCCTCCCATCTCATGAAACAGCAGCTCATCTCAGAACCCCACTGCTCTAAAACACCCCACGGGGTATCACATTCATGACAGTGGCTGTGGCACAGACACGGCTTTCCTGGCTATGTGGAAGGGTGTGGTGACTGCCAACATCAGCTCAGCAGACATGTGCTTGTTCCCTCAGAGGAAGTGCAGCCCAGAGGGTTATGTGGGTACCCAAAGCCACACAGTGGGGAATGGGCTGGCCTTGGAGTTGTGCCTAGGGTAGGGGGTCTAACCAAAGGGCCACATAGCCTCCCCCTGGAGCTATGGAAGGCTGGTATCCTTGCCCAGCCACTGCTAGATTCAGGAGGACAGCTGTCCCCACTCCTCGGGTGACGTCTGTCTGGATCCGAATTTCTTTCACTCGGGCTCTTACGGGTTGCCGGCAGATTCTGCCCAGTTCTTAGTTGGCAACTCCATCTTCAAAGCCCTAAGCCCCAGATGTGCCCCAGAAACTGCATAATTGCCTTGCTTATCCCTCCCATTTTTCAGATGGGCAAACAGAGGCCCTTGGAGGGGGTGCTGGGCCAAAGCCCAGCAGCACTGGGGTGGAGGGTTTCTCTGGGCTCAGCTGGTGACCTCACGCTGCAGTACGAGGCCGTCATCACCAAGGGCAACGAGGCCCTCGTGCACCACATGGAGGTCTTCCAGTGCACAGACGAGGTCCACAGCTTCCCAGACTACAGCGGGCCCTGCGACTCCAAGATGAAGCCTGAGCGCCTCAACTACTGCCGCCACGTGCTGGCCGCCTGGGCCCTGGGCGCCAAGGTGTGTCCCCCCAGCCCCGGCATACCTCCTGGGCCTCCCCTGTACCCTTGGGGGCCTGATGCCCCCACACGTCTGTTTCCCAACCCCCAAGGGGCCCCCAGCTCCCTCTGGAATGCCTGAGACCACCGATCCTTGGGGCCACGGAGCCGTCATTCAGCCGTTGTTACTTTGCCATTAAAAACCCAAGTATCCCATGAGCTTACGCACTTCCTAGGTCTTGATTCCCAACTGGAATCAGAGGGTTTCGTGCACAGGGTGGTCCGGGCTGGCAGGGGTCAGGGCCAGTTGTGGGCGACTCCATAGGCCTAGACTGGGGGAGGCTCTTATCAGCTCTCCTTCCAGCAGTCCAGAGAAGGGGTAGGGGCTGGGAGGGGCTTGGGATATGGCTGCCCCGCACCCTGACCCCAGACTCCCAGGTCATGCCTGAGGGTGGTAATGAGCCGCCTGTCAGCAAGAGGCTTGCCCCTGCGGCCCGTCCACCTGCCCCTGCCACTCGGCTTCTGTCCAGGACCCTCTCATGACAGCCGGCCTATCTGACATCCCTCCCCCTCACAGCCATTTTACTACCCAGAGGAAGCTGGTGTCCCTTTTGGGGGCCCCGGGTCCTCCAGATTTCTCCGCCTGGAAGTTCACTACCACAACCCACGGAAGATGCAAGGTAGGGAGCCCTGCTGCTGTCCCCTCCCCACTCCAAGCCTCAGGGCTTGACTGGGTCAAGTCGGGGAGAAAATTACACCTGGTGTCTGCTCGGTGTGGTGCCCGATTCCTCAAGGTCTGGGGCTCCTGGGTGACCCGCTACTGCAGTGGCTCTTGTGGGTCCCTCCTTCACGGGCTCCCAGGGGCAGGGCCTCATGGGCTCCCTGCTCTCCGCATCCCAGTGCCGAGTCGCGGCCCAGCACGAGGGGCCTGGCACCCTCACACACCTCCCTCCTGGCCTCCCTGCCTGAGTAATCCCATTGACATGGCGCTGTCCCAGGAATCACCCACGTGGGAATGGCAGGGGTTTCCTACAAACCCATTTTGTAGTCGAGGAACTACAGAGGTGAAGGGACATTGCCAGTGGGGAAGGATTTGAGGGCTATCTCTTTCCATCTCTATGGCCTCAATCATGCAGCCTTGAGGTAGCCACACCTACACTTGACTGTGGCAAGGCCACGCTGATTCCAGAGCTGCCACGCTACCTCTCCTGAGGAGGACTTTCTGAGCCACTGGGTCAGTCTGCGTCAACACAGCCCCCATGCTCCTTTACAGTGCCAGCCTGAGCAGGACACTAGCTTAGGACGTGCTAACCAGAGAGCCCAGGCCAAATGGGGAGAGGCCTTGGGCTGGAGCAGAGCCCTGGGTGCCATTACCCCACAAGTCTAACTCCCCCATCCCTGACATCCCCTCCGTAACAGATGACCCACTGGTCTACGTGCTATGGCTCTTCCCTTCCCAGGCTAGGCTGGGCTAGGACAGGGCATCTGGTGGGATGGTAGGGAGGCAGGCCTGGCTGCAGTGTAGGGGACAGGAGGAGAGCCAGAGGCATACAGAAGTGGCCGCTGGATCACCCCATGCCTGAAGGCGGAACAAGCAGGATGACAATGCCAGTCGAGACCATATCAGAAACTAAAAATATTTCCCTCGCTCTGTTACACCAGCATCTTCTACCATATATAGTCACTCTAGTCACTCCCATTTTTGAATGACACTTATTTTTGTTCGTGTAGGCAAGGGGCTAGTAGCCTAATAGCTAAGAGCATCGGCCCCAGGCTAGGTCCTAGCCTGTGCCTCACTAGCTTGGTGGCCCTGGTGGCTGGCCTTACCCTCTGCCCATTTTTCTCACCCCCATTTTTCTTCACAGTGGCTGTGAAGCTGGGAAAAGCTCACCCATATCATGCTCCCGACTTGGTGTGGGCATAGGGCTGTGCTCAGCTAACTGTTGCCAGGGACTTTTTCCCTGGCTGCATAAGTAATACTTTTGCCACCACCAGAATTATCTGCAACATGCACAGAGGAGGCATAAGTCAGCTTGGCCTGAGCATGATACAGGATTTATTGCTCATTTAAAACCTGAAAGCAAATGGATTTTTGAAAACTCCTTAAGCGTCAGGGAAGTCTGTCTGTTCCTGATTATCTGGCCGTATTTATAGATCCTGTGCCACACATAAGGACACTCCTGTCACTTCACAAATCTTGAGATGGGCTGTTTTTCTATAAATACCAAAATCCCACAATTACTTCATTATTTAATCCCCATGTGAATTTTAACCAATTGCAGCACCCTTTTTATTATTATCCTCTGATGTAAACTGCCCAGAGATATAGGAACTGCTCACATTTGGATGCTGTGGGGCCGTGTGGGGTGGGGAGGGAAGAAGATGGAGGCACCAGGAGGTGATTTTCACTGCAGCTTAGAAAAAACAAGGAAGAAGGGTCAGCCCTTCCCACCTGTGCTCACCCCACACTGGGCACCCCGGTGACCAGCCCTCCCTGGCGGATTTGGGGACCTCCACCCAAATCCTGAGATCTTAGGTGGAGTCCTCAGTTTGGGCTCCATCCTCAGTCTTTTCTTCTGTACATTGGGGGTGGGTGGTGATTCTTTCTGTGCAAAACTCAGGAAAGTGACAGGTGGTTGAAACCATTGCTGGCACCTAGGGAAGACAGTATCATCCATACGGCTCTCTTTGGGTTTTTTTACACTGTGGAAAAATGAAAAGAGCAGAAAGGTGTGAAGAAGATAATTCGTTCCCAGCCCCCAGCCTGCACACCCTGTTTCTAGGTGAAACAGGCTAGAATGCCTGTCCCTATTGGTTTTCTGGCTTGTTTTGTCTTTTTCCTGTGACCAGGCCTTTGTTGGTGGCTCTTCTTACTTAATTGCCATCAGAAGACTTGTCTGATTTCATGTTCCTCACCACCTGACCTCCCTTCCCCGTGGTGGCCCAGGGTGCAGAGCCCTCCCGCCACCTTCTGCCTCTGCTGTATGTACAAGGGCCTTGGAGCCACAGCTGAGTTCCCCTCCCCAGGCCCAGCCTGGTGTCTCAGCCCTATTGCACACACTCTAGGTGTGGTCATTCAGGACGGGAGGGCTGCCTGGAGGCCGCCTGGTTGTGTGGATGTCCAGTGCAAGAGGAACGGGCAGGTGTGGTTACATCACAATCAGGGAGTGAGCGTGGGCTCCGTGATTGGAAGCACCGAATGCTCCTTTGGAACAGGTCCCTGTGAGCTGAGGCCCAGGGAGGGACAGCGAGTCACTAAGAGCACATGCTGACCAAGCCGGACTCAGAACTGTGCTTGAGCCAGGGGTCAGATCCTCCATGCCCCTGGGGCCTGCATTCCCTCTAGAGTTCTCCTAAGATGTTGGCTCCATGGGTGGGTCCCTGGGTCTGCCTCCATCCTGCAGGACAGAAGAACCAGGTGAGAAGCCACAGAAGGCTGTGCGCTCTGAACATCTCCAGTTCACCTTGACAACACTCACATATGCCATCTCCGGCCGGAGCCCTGGCTCTTCTGTGAGAGGGCTGCAGGCGGGAGCTCCGTGTCCTCTGTGCCCGGACCACGCCCTGCAGACTGCCGCCCTGTGAGCTGCTATCCAGCTCAGGTGCCGTGAGTGCAGAGAAAGCACATCCAAGCAGTGCGAGCTTTCGCCGTCCACCACGGGCCTCCCACCCACACCAACTCTGCAGTGTGTCTCCAGTTACTGGACTCTGTCAGGTCTTCCAGAACATTCAACCAGTTTTTGTAGAAACAACAGCTCTTCCTTCTCAGTGGGTATCACGTGGCCGGTGTTAACTTATTTTTGCGAGCTGCCTGGCACCCAGAGGTGCGGGAGCAAAGGCAGAGGCTCTTGGCACACCAGGCAGGTGGCAGCAGGTGGGGGGCCTCGACTCTGCCACCTGCTGCAGGCAGGCAAAGTTTGGGGGGCTCTGTCAGCGGGGGTGCTAAGAGGGCCCCCACCCTCCCCACCTCCGTCCACAACTTCTTCCCCCAGGCCTGCGGGACTCTTCGGGCATCCGCCTGTACTACACGGACAGGCTGCGGCGCTTCGACGCAGGCATCATGGAGCTGGGGCTGGTGTACACGCCCCTGATGGCCATCCCCCCGCAGGAGCGCGCCTTCGTCCTCACTGGCTACTGCACGGACAAGTGCACCCAGGAGGTGAGTGGGACTGCCCCACTGGGAGGCCGCCGCACTTCCCCTGCAGCCTCCCCCTTCTTCCCCGGCTCCGTGAGCTGCATTTCAAGGTCCACTTTGGTTATGTAAGCACCAGGCACACATGCTCACCGCTGAGAATGCAGGCAGGGTGGCTGGAGACGAGGCTCCTAGCCTCGCCCGGAGGCAGCTGCCTGCTGGCTCTTGTGTCCTCCAGACTTTTCCCATGTGTTTGTGCACATCTTGACAGGCGATGGAAATTTCTGTGTTTTTCTTTAAAACACATTGAGTAGTTCACAAATTATTCAACAAATGGAATAATCGGTCCCAGGATCTCCCCGCAGCTTGGGGCTCCTCCTGTGTGGGCCAGGTGAAGAGTGAGGCGCCTGGGGGGCACACCCTCAGGAAACACCATCCCTGGCGCCCAGGAGCTTTGTGTGGGGGCAGGCACAGGTCAGTGCTCGGACTACAGCACCAATTGTGGGGCCTTGGCTTCCGGAGGAACAAGGAGCGACCCCAGAGCTGTGCCCTCAGTGTCATGCTGACTCCACCAAGACCCGGGCTGTGCCCGCCTATTTCCCTACCAGAGAGTACTCAGGAAAGCAGTGTCATGCTTGGACAGCCTTCGTGTAGATTTCTAGAAGTGAAATTGCCACTTAAGGACCTGAACCTTTCCTTGAATAAATCCTGCAACACGCCCTCCAGAAAGCGGCCTCCTGGCTTCCTCCCTGACACGGCGCGGGGGGCATCCGGGCCCCCCACATTCACCGACCCATCGGTTATCAGCATTGCAGAAGTCCTCCCAGTCACTGGCGAGGAAGGCATTTCAGTGTCGTTCAACTTGAATTTTCTATTTGTGGAATTTTAGGATCTTTTCATCCGCCTCTTGGCCATTTGTTCTTTTCTGTAAATATCTGCTCATTCCGTTGTTCAGTGTTTCCAGGGGGTTGTTTTCTTTCTACTATGGATGTTGAGCTCTTTTCATATTAGGGGTGTTACTTCAGAGTTTGGTGCAAATACGGTCTCCTGTACCATACTTTTACTTCCCACAGTGACGTGTGAGGTCACAGGAGAGGACACTAGGGCTCGCCAAAGTCATGGCCCAGCAGCCACCAAGGAAAGGTTCAGACACTGGTCTGACCTTGCTTGGTAATGAGGTTTGCAATGGACTGTCCTTTCCTCCTGGGGCCTGCAAGTCTTCCCTGAGTGGAGCAAGCCAAGCTGCCTCTGGGCTGCAGAGGGACGGAGCCATCAGCTGCCTGGCACACGTTCCTTCCTGTGGGAGACTTTGTGAGAAATCTTAACCCACGCTCTGAGCCTAATGGCTTCTCCTGTATCCCTGAGGCTCTCCTTGTCATTGGCGCCATGGCCAGGGCTCAGAGGATAGCGTGGTCCAGGCCCAGCAGCTCCCACTGCCCATTGCGGGGACCCAGATGCCTTGGACCTGCTGAGCGTGAGGTCACGTCTCCTGCCTTCCCTTGCCAGGCCCCTCAGACACTTTACAGCCACAAAATGGAAGTGTTGCATCTCTCTTGTAGCTGACAGGAGGGGGCGTAAATCCCACAGCCAA
The DNA here is from genome assembly GCA_963574655.1 of Perodicticus potto. NCBI lineage: Eukaryota > Metazoa > Chordata > Mammalia > Primates > Lorisidae > Perodicticus > Perodicticus potto. The sequence continues at coordinate 128,568 of CAUYRH010075045.1, forward strand.
AAGTGTGTTGCCATCTAGCCAGCCCAAATAGTCAGAAAATTCAAGTTGAATGACACTGCAATGCCTTCCTCTGAAATGACTAAGAAAATACTCACAATACTGATAACTAGGCAATCTGGTGAGTATGGGGGGAGCTGGGCACCTCCTGGAGGGCATTTTGCAAGATTTACTCAAAGGAAAAAGAAAAGGTGTTGTTTTGGACCATAAGCCCCAGAGGAGCTTTATTCCTTCTGCACCAGTTGGTGCTCAGCCCCTCTGCAAGTGGCCGGCCCCTGGGGGCCACAGGCCCATCACAAAGCCCAGGCACCCCCTCATTAGAAGGGCTCCCAGGCCCGGGACATGATGGCCATAGGTGCCCCACTTCCCAAATCACCGTGGCACATATCCATTATGCCAAAGCCAGGGCCATTGTGTGTCTCCGGTCTGGAGAAAGAGGAAGGTAAGAAGGAGACAGATTGCAGGTGAGCTGTAAAACGCCAGAAACCGGGGTCACCAGGTGATGAGCTGACAGCACCCTGAATTCCCACTTCTGCTGACCACATGGCTGGAAAGGAGCAGAGCACATCAGTGGGTGGTCAAGGAGGTGACCAAGTCACTAAGAAAATGCTCAAAGCATGTGGTGGATTTTAGGGAATTTTCCGAAGTTAACATTAGGTCAGGGAAAGTTCTTACTCTCTGGGAAATCGTCTCACCTCCTAATGACGAAGCGAGGCCTCTTGACCCAGGGGCAGCCATCTTTTCTAGGCAGCTGTTGATAGCTCTGATGGTCAGCTGTAGACCAGGGAGGCATGATCTCAGGGAGAACTTGGTCTCAGCCGTTTGCAGATGGCACAAGTTGATGGCATAGGGTAGTGAAGGGCCTGCCAGGGCTGGCACACGGAGGGCTCTGCAAAGCAGGACCCCTGCCACTATTTGCTGTCCACCAGATGGTGGGCCCAGAGCAAGGAGGCCACATCCTGCACAGCTGGGCAGCTCCGCCGTGCCCTGCCCATGAGGGCTCACCTTAGAGTTTTATTAGCTGAGTGAGGGACTCAAGAAGGAACTAGGGGACCAAGGCGGCCCATCTGTTCCTTCGTGAGCCTCAGGGGCCACCAGCTGTGGCTGCTGCAATGGGTTCTGGGTTGAGCCACCCTGGTCCTGGAAGAATCACTCCCTGCTGGGTTTTCTTACGGGGGCTCCAGCTAACCAGGGAGAAAGATCGTATGTGCAAGTGTCTGAGGGAAGTGAAGTAACCAATGTGGCTATTCCTGCATGTCAGGAGGGGCCTTGGGGTCAGGCCCTGACTTTGCTGGCTCTGCCCCGCAGGCGCTGTCCCCTCCCGGGATCCACATCTTTGCCTCTCAGCTCCACACACACCTGACGGGGAGAAAGGTGGTCACCGTGCTGGCCCGGGATGGCCGGGAGAGAGAGATCGTGAACAGGGACAATCATTATAGCCCTCACTTCCAGGTAGGCGCCGCCCAGTCTGCTCGACCTTCCTGTTCTAATCTAGTCCCCTTCCTGGCCAGCCCTGGCCTCCATCAGAGGAGGCGGAATGGATGTCTAGGAGTCGGTGGGGGGACGGGGTTGGGCCCATGCTCCCGAGGTGGAACGGAGGTCCCAGAGTCGGTGGGGAGGACAGGGTCGGGCCTGTGCTCCTGAAGTCTCCCCTTCTCTCCCGTCTTGGCCCTGCCTGCCCAGGAGATCCGCATGCTGAGGAAGGCTGTGTTCGTCCAGCCGGTGAGTGCCAGGCAGGGACAGGAAGGCTGCCTTACCCACTGCCAGCAGTAGGAGCCAGGAGGGGCTGGGGGTGCTGCCCCCAGAAAAGAGAGACAGAGGGAGCAATGGGGAGGGGGGAGTCCCGCAGAGCTGGGTGTGCCTGTGGGTGGGGCACTGCCGGGTTCCCCGTGGCGGGCTGACACTGACTATGTACTAGCAGGTGCTATGGCCCCATGGGGCTGGGCCTCGAGCACCTGTCAATACCAGGGGGAGGGTGCTGATGGGGTCTGTGGGCTCCTTCCCCAGGGAGACGTGCTCATCACTTCTTGCACGTACAACACAGAAGAACGGCAGCAGGCCACCGTGGTGAGTCACCATGCCTGCCCCTGCCTGGGGCTGCACTTAGCCTGGCCTTCGGACAGAGGGTCCTGACACTCTCGGGACAAATCTGCAGTGTCAGCATCAGCTGGGAGCTTGTGAGAGATGCCGCACCTTAGGCTCCACCCCAGACCTGTTGAGTCAGAGGTGTGGGCGTGACAATCTGTGTTTCAACAAGAGGCAGGTGATTTTGACACCTGCGGCAATTGGAGAGTCCCCGTTTCTAGCAGGCGCCAGGTGTAGGGGTGAGCTGTGAGGAGAGGCTGCCTGTGCCCCACGGTGCTCACAGCACACTGGAGAGACAGACAAGGCTGTGACGAGACCTGAAGACCAGGTTGAGGAGCCGCAGCCGCAGGGCAGGGACCTCGCCAGGGAAGTGGTGCGGCTGCTCGGTGGGCACAGAGCTGGGGCGGGGGGCAGGGAAGGAAGGACCAGAGGACAGACAGTGGTGCCAGGGAGGGTGGAGACGTGTGCAGGTTTGGGGTGACCAGCCGAGGATCATTTTGGCTGGATGGCGGATCATCCGAGGAGGAGGGAGTTTCCGATTTCAAGGCTTGGCGGGTAGACAGCACTGGTAGGAGGGTGGCCAGGTCAAGTGTCCCTCAGCTGGGCTGCTTCAGGGAGTGACAGGGGATGCCCCTCACAATTAGGCCAGGTCAAAGGCACAGACCACGACCACCTGGGCCTGCTGGTCGCTCTGCCAGCGGGTCCCTGCCAGCTGTAGGGCTAATCTGTGTAGCTCCCAACTGCTGTCCTGTGAGCTCCCGGGACCTCTGCCCTGTGTCACAGCGCCATCCCCGTGTCTTCGCCGACCCCAACTCTCAGCCCCACTTACTTTTCAGCAGCTTTGCTGAGCTACAATTCACTCACCACACAGATGACTTATTTAAAGCGTGTGACTCAATGGCTTGTAGCGTATTCACAGATACATGTGACCGTCGGCAGAGTCAATTTTAGAACACTTTCATCACCGCCAAAGGAAACCCCACCCATTAAGCAGTCCATCCCATTCCTCTCTGCCCTGAGCCTTGGGAAGCCTCTGCTCGACCTCCGGTCTCCAGGGCTTTGCCTTCTCTGGACAGTTCATAGAACGCTGGACGGCCCACAGCGTGAGGCTTTCAAGGCTCGCCCATGGCAGCAGGGGCGACGACGATAACGCCCCCCACCCCGTGTGGCTGGGCCGTGCTCTGTCCACTCACCTGCTGGTGGACATCTGAGTTGCTTCCTCCTCTCAGTATTCACGTCAGTCTCCAAGGTAGGAGGTTTGTCCGGCTGTTCACAGCTGAGACACGAAAGCTCAGAGAGGGAAGGCACCTGCCGAGCTGACAAAGGGCCGTGTGCCTGTGAACCACCCAGCCTGCCTCCCTCTGGATTTGGGGTGACCACCTCACAGACGAGAGAGCACCAGCCCTTTGTTCCACCGGGGGGAGAGTCTGACGTGGCCCTCAGCACTGTCCTAATACCATCCTGACCCCACTAAGCTTCGAGGGACCTGAGGCAGGTATCACCAGCAGACGCAGTAATGTCCTGAAACCAAGAGCACACCATCAAGAGGTGGCGGGGCCAGCGTGGGTACTAGGCAGGCGGTGCCCCAGTGCACGCCCCGGCCCTGACATGCTGCCATCTGTGCAGAGGTGAGGGGGTAAGGTCACACACTCGAGATCTTGCAGGTGCAAATGACCGGGAACCAGGTAGGAGGGGCCAGCTGGGCACCCTAGGAGCAAACCCCTACAGGAAGCCCCCGGCCACCCTCCAGCCTCACTCTTGCTGGGGCCACGTTCCCTGCCCCAAATGGCTTCACAGCAGATGAACCGACACCTCCTCCCAGACCTTCAGGGCTGCCATGCCCAGCAGCACTGCTGGAGTCTCAGAGCACGGGTCTTGGGTTCCAGGCCTCTCTGGGGCCTCCCTGGCCCACGCCCCTGTCTCAGGGTGGCTATAGCTCCCCAGTCAGAATTTCTCAGCCCTGTGTCCCTCACTCGCTGACCCAAAACGCAGTGGGCTTTTCATTTTCCTCCCCCAGGTGGAAGACAGGAGGAAGAAGAGGCGAGAGCAGGGGTGGGCCTCAGTTTCCCTTGATGTCTGCTGCAGCAGTGGGCTGAGGCGGGGCGGGAGCTCACAGAGGAGGGTGACCTTTCTGACAGTGACACAGCTGGGAAATGAGGAGGCAGGACCAGGGAACAGTGCCGGAGAAGGTGCCGCTGCAGGGTCTGTGCCCCAGCCCAGTCTTGGCAGGGCTGCCCGCCTGCTCTGTCTCCCTGCTGTGGGGACAGCTAAGGGAGGGGCCGGCTGGGCTCTCAAGTCCTTTTGTTCTGTCATAAAGAAGAAAATGCCTTTGTTCCCTGGGACCTCCCCCAGCCAAAGATAATCCCCAGACCAACTTCCACGTTCACAAAGAGCCGGGAGCCTGGGGTAAGGCTGAGGTGGGCATGGGGTTGCACCCAGGCCAGCCTGCGGGATCCTGGCTGGCCTCGCCACCCTGCCCACTGCCTCATCTTCCTCTGGCCATGGTTCCATGTGCACCAGCTCCAAGAGCAGGGCCCCTGAAGGGGCTTAAAGCCTGCCGTGGGGACTCAGAGGATGCCTGCCCTGCTCCGCATGCTGTGACAAGGCTGTGGGGGTGCCCTGGGCGGCTGGAGACCATTGTCACAGCCTCTAGTCAAGGCCTCCTCGCCTCGGCCTCCTGCTTCTCTCGGAGCCCAGCTCTGGGAGAGACAGTGGGAAGGGCCCCCCTGCCATCCTTAATGCCAGGCTTCCACTGGAGGTGGAGGGGACAGCTCCCCACTGACAGGCTGGAGGCTGCATCCACTTATGCTGTGCCACTGACTTTGCAGCCACCATGGGCTTGCCTCTTGTCCCTTCTGAGGCTCAGTTTCTGTTTCTCTGACATGGGCGCAGTACACCCCCTCTTGTTACCCTCTTTTATTTTTCTTCAAAACATTACCACCACCTAATAGAAGTTTACCAGTCAACTTGTTTGCTGCTGACAGTGGGAGCTTGAGGGCAGGGACTCTGCTCCCTGCTCCGCTCCCCGGAGCCTGTCACAGCCCGGCCTGTCACTTTGGTGGACGAGTGAATGGATGCAGTGAGCAGGTGGCCATGATGATGGCCACTGGCTGACTGCGTCTGAGAGTGACGCTCCGGGCTGACAGGTCCTCTTGGACTCATAGGGCGGCTTGGGGATCGAGGAGGAGATGTGTGTCAACTACGTGCACTACTATCCCCGGACAGCACTGGAGCTCTGCAAGAGTACAGTGGACGCCGGCTTCCTGCAGAAGTACTTCGACCTGGTGAACAGGTAGGGCAACCCGGAGGACCCAGCACAGACACCCCTGCCCTGTTGGGCCACTGGGCAAATGGGGGACAACCAGTCTCAGGGCAGTGTCTGCAGCTGTGTGGCCACCGGGTTCCTGGCCCCCCGCAGTGACTGAACTTGGCCTAAGCAGCCTTACCAATCCAGCAGTGACAGAGGAGATGAAGCCACTGCTGGAGGAGATGGTGGGGCTGGGGAGGAGGAGGCAGGACTTCACCGGGTCCTCGGGGAGGCCTTGCCTGTGGCCAGCCGAGCTCCCTGCCTGTCTGCCACAGCTCATACTGGGCTGGTGCCCGTCCCTCCAGGTTCAACGATAAGGAGGTCTGCCCCAGACCTCAGGCCTCCGTCCCAGAGCAGTTTGCCTCCGTCCCCTGGAACTCCTTCAGTAGCAACGTGCTTGCGGCCCTGTACGGCTTCGTCCCCATCTCCATGCACTGCAACAAATCCTCAGCCGTCCGCTTTGAGGTACACCCATGCAGGTCTGGGTTGCCGGGACGTCCTTGCCCCTTTCTGGTGCCCACAGACTAACCCCACCTCTGTGCCCAGCTCCACGGAGGAGCCCACGGAGGAGCCCACTGGGGTGATAGGGCGGCTCCCAAAACTGCTGGCAAAAGGCACTCACATGAGACAGGAAGGGAGCCCCTGAGCATGGGGAGGAGGGGTGAGGCTAATAATGCCATGCGGGGGGACGGACGCCACCCTCCCCTGGTGGCACCTCCACTGAGGGACTAATCTCCCTGGGTGGTGTGAGCGGGGAGCCAGCAACCTCCCGCAGAGCCTAAAAATAAAGAGCTGGGGGAGGGGAAGGTGGGAACCAAACAGGCTGAACTTCAGGCTGGTTTCCTCCTCCTCATCCCAGAGCCACCGGCATTCAGACGCATCTGATTTACCCCCAGCCCAGGGCTGGGCCAGGAGACTAGGGCTGATGGCGTTAGTCCATGAGACTCCACAGCCCGGAGATCTGGACCTTTCCTGAGAGCCTGGGGGAGAAGGGCTACTAGCTAACTCGGACATACTCAGTACTGAGGGCAGGGCTAACAATGCTGGCTGGCTTGTCTGAGTCCTGAGTCTTGTGGGTGGACATCAGATGTCGTTGATAGCTCAGCATCTGTTATAGCTGTCAGTCGGGGGGAAACGGACTGTGCCCAGGGCTCTAGCTGCCACAGTGTGTGTGTGGGGGGTTGTGATTCAATTGAGGGATGAGCAAGGAGTGGGAGAGGCATGGGTGACTCCCAGGTTCCTGCACAGGCAGGGGCATAGCCTGTCAGGGGGCATTTACTGAGGTGGGGACCCCCAAGGCGCAACTTGGTGGAGAGAGTGAGTTCAGTTTGGGACAAGGTGAGTTTGAGGGCAAGAATCCAAGAGGCTCCAGGAAAAAGTGGCTGGGCGATGGCGACCTGACATGCCCTCCGGCCTCAGTTTCCTCCCTGGCCCCTTCCTTGCAGGGGGAGTGGGACCTGCAGCCCCTGCCCAAGGTCATCTCTACGCTGGAAGAGCCCACCCCGAAGTGCCCCACTACCCGATGCCAGAGCCCCACCGGCCCCGCTGTGGTCAGCATTACTGGGGACAAGAGTTGAGCAGGGCCTGCTCCTGCCCCGCACCCCATGCCATTCCTGTGGCTCATACCAGCTCTGTGCACCCCTGCTCTGCGACCCCATGGAACAGCTTTGGGTCCCCAGGATGAGGGGACAACCGAGCACTCCCCCTGGGCCATGGTGCCTGCAGCCTCCCCCACTCAGAGTCCCTGCATGGCTGAGAGGTCCCCTCGAGGACTCCCTGGGGACCAGCCCCATACACACCCTGCTGACTCCGTGAGGACAAACCACCAAGGTGGTCTGGGATCCTGTGCCCTAAAGCCCTGCCCCACCTCGATGGCACAGACTCACCCCAAACAGCTGGTCCTCGTGGGGATTTTTGTCAGGGGTGTTTCCCCGCCGAGTAGCTCCTGTTTCGCAGTGGGTGGCTTCCCTGCCCACGGAGGCAGGACACGGCATTTAGCTAGTTAGAGACTTGCCTGTGGAAATTGCTCCATTGCAGAGTAAATAGATATTTCCGCCCACCTAAAGGGAAACCCTAACAACAACTATCACCATCACCAAAGCCCAGGCGGTGGCGAAGACCCAGGCTCCGCTCCTGGGTACCGGCTCCAAGGGAAAGGGAACTGCCAGCTTCCGGTGGCTACTCCTGGTGCTGGGACATACCGTGAATAGACCCAACTCTCAAATCAGCTTCCATTAAAAGCCTGGTTCTGCCTCTTAGTGAAGGTGTGATTTAGGCGGGCCGTTCTGCCTGCCTGACCCTCACTTATCTCGTCTGTAAAGTGGGCTAATGTAACAATAAAGTACAGCTGGCGCCCTCGGGGTGTGGAGAGGCTCACGGTCAGTGGCCGCTGCTCTAGGGAGAGTACCTTGCCCTGAGCCTCCCTGTGCCAAGGGTGGTGCTACGTGCTCTAGCCGAGGTGCGGCTGAAGCCAGCCTCGGGCTGGTCTGGGTGTCTGTCCCCTCCCTCCTCTTGGGGCTGCCTCCTGACGGAGGATGTTTTCCGGGGGATTGACATATTTTGCTCCATTCAGTCGGTTCAGCAAAACACTCAACAGCTTCTTGGGGAGAGACAGGAAGACGGACGGGCCTGGGACTCCCCAGCCCGTCCCCAACATGGGCTAAGCGCCGGTCTCCTGCAGGCACTTTGTTATGGATGGGAACTGTTGGGCTCAGATGCACAGCATCGTGTCACGTAAATCACGGCTTCTCACAGCCCATAAGCCACAGAGTGCAATTGCTGTGAGATGCCAGGGCCCGCCTGAGAGCTGGTTCCAGTCTTCTGTCATCTTTACAGCCTTGGTGACAGGTGGAGGCCAGGCCCTTCCCTGTGGAATCAGGCCAGCCCCTGCCCTTGGTCTTCTGGCCTAAGAAGGCCCTTCCCTCTGACATGCCCGTTGTCAGCCAGAGAAGGGGACCAGGCAGTCCGGAGCTTCAGGAGAGGGTGAGGGAGACTCACAGGCCACGGAGGAAGGCTGACCTCCGGCTCCCCAGCCGCCTGAGAGGCCCCAAGGCCTGCCAAGCACAAGGGAAACCCGATTCACAGAGGCAAAGAGCCTCGTGCAGAGTCAGAGACCAGGAATCCCCGCAGTGACACCCCTGCCCCTGCTGGCTGTCCTGCTCTCAGCCTGGTCATCCCCTTCCCCCAGTGGGCAGCCTATGGAGAGGAACCGGGTCTGTCCTGCCAGTCCTGGCTCCCCCACGCAGCCTGCTGAGCGGGGGAGAGGCTGAGCCCCAGATTGGTGCTCCCACCATCCCCTTCTCCAGAGCAGCTCCAAGCACCCTGTCAGCCCCCCTCGGGATTGGAGTGTGGCCCTTCCAAATCTGCTGGGAACACCAAGAGCCCCTGGGGGGAGGCCAGAAGATCTAGTGGGGGTGGGAGATGGGACCAGACCCAGGCTACAGCAGCACTGACAGCCCCATGCCTGCCAAGTCAGCTTACACCAGCTTCTGGCTGAGAGCCGTCACCTCAGGCATGCTGGCTCTGGGCCAGCCCCAGGAACTTGTGAAGGCTGCGACTGCTCCCCTTGACAGGTGCAAACAGGGACCTACAGTGAGGTGCCAGGGTTGCCCAGAGTGACCCCATCTCTGACTCCAGCCTCTGGGCGCTCAGCTCGCATTTCCTTGTTTATGAACAATCGCCTCCGGGACCCTCATGGGGACTGTATAAGGAGCCGTGTTTTGTCAGTGAAGATCCTGCCAGGGCCAAGTCCCCTCCACATCCCCTCAGCCAAGGGACTCCCTGGCTCTCCCTGACTGGTCAGGGTGGCAGGAGCACCTGGGTATGAGTCCAGCAGCCCGAGTTCCCATTCCTACCCCTGCGTGTGGCTATGGGTGAGTTGCTTTCCCTGTCTGGGCTCAGATGTCCCCCTCTGTCCCCGGAGGAGAGTGTTCTCCAGCTTCCTGTGGGCGAGGGGTGCTGGGGCAACTCAGTCCATCAGGTGTGACATGCCCAGAGCCCCCAGGGCGGAGCTGAGAGGGGGGCTGTGTTCCAACACATTCCAGGCCGGTGCTATCTGCTGGCCAATAGCCTTATGCAATTATTGAAACTTAATATTAAGTTAATTAAAATGATAAAAGCTGGAACATTTGGTTTCTTGGTCACGCTGGCCCATCCCAGGGCTCAGCAGCTGCGTGTGTGCTGGGCTACTCCACTAGATGGGACAGGTGGGGAGTGTTTCCATATCACAGAAGGTTCTGCTGGGAGGTGCTGACCCGAGTGTGGCTCCCTGGGGCCAGACCCCTCAGATGCACTCAGTTGGGAGCCCCCCAGATTGGCCTGACTGTGGTGACCACAGACAGAGGTTGCTGAATGGCCTCAGGGTGCCTGTGGGGTGCAGAGATCTCCCATGGGGCATTTGTGCCCAAAGATCTTTGTGGTCACACCTCCTGTGCAGAATTTCAGCCTCTTTGGCAAAGGGTCAGCAGAGCCGCCACTGGCCATTGTGACCACCAAAAGACCCCAGCATCTGTCCTAGTGCCCTGTGGAGAATGGGCTTGGGGCAGGGACTCTTGCTTACCCAGCTGTGAAAACCCTCCCAGTCCTGGCTCCCCCACACAGCCTGCTGAGCAGGGGAGAGGCTGAGCCCCAGGCTGGAGCTCCCACCATCCCCTTCTCTAGAGCAGCTGCAAGCACCCTGTTAGTTCCCCTCGGCACCTAAACCTGAGCCTGGTGGGGTTGGGGTGTGGCCCTTCCAAATCTCCTGGGAACACCAAGGGCCCCTGCGGGGAGGCCGGGAGATCTTGTGGGGGTGAGAGATGCGACCCAAATGTATTTGGAACATAGAGCCAGTGAGGGTTGCTGGCAAATTCTAGAGTGTGGAAGGAAGAGAAGACGAGGGCCATACTCACAAGGCCCTTCATTCGAGGATAGATGCACCGCCCAGGTTATGTGGCAGGCCAACTCCACCCCAGGCCCTTCACACAATAGGCTCCTTGTCCACCCTCACTTCAGTCTGGCCCTGGAGCCTCTCCACCAAATGCCTTCATTGCATTTTTATCAGCTGCACTGGAGGAGGTGGGCTCTGTGCCATCTCCACGTGGAGGAGGCATCTGGACGCAAAGGGAGGGAGGCGGGGAGATGGGCACCTCACCCCTGCCAGCCTGGTTCTTCCCCATTCCCACAAGGGGAGCAGTGGCCTTACACGCTGGCCTTGCTCTGATGTGCATAGCTAGGAGGGCATGACAGACAATGGGGACAACTGTGCCCCAGTGCAGCCAGCCTGGGCTGCCTTCTCCAGCTGACTGCAGCAGGAGATAGCAGGGTAAGGAGGGGCCTGCCTGCATGCCTCCTACCGGGGCAAAACCCCGCCCAGGCCCTTCCCAGGAACCTCTGAACTCCATCCAGGATGGTGGAGCCATGCACAGGCCATGTCAGGGGCTTGGGCCCCGCTTTTCCTCTCTCAGCTTCTAGCTGACACTTCGTCTCCTTCACAAACAGCTAGATGTTAGACCAGAGCTCAGGAGGACCTGGCTCAGGGCCGTGGGACGTGCGTCTTCCGCAGGTGATGCTGGGCAGCTTGTTAGGGGCCATAGTATTGGTGGGACTCCCCACACCCCCCGACAGAGCTGGTGAACTTGGGAGATGATGCATGGTGGCCGCTCTCACCTCAGTGGCCCAGAGGGGCTGGATTACTTCTTGGCCGAGGAAACAGGAAGTAGGAAGTGTGAGAAAGCTGTGTCCCCACTGCAGACCATGACAAGTGAGCTGGACGGAGCCCGGGCGCAGCTCTCCCTCATCCTCAGCTTCCCCCAGGACAGGCTGTGGGATGAATGTGGTCACAGGCCCAAACCAGGGGTCTGTGGCCAAGCCTCAGACAGTGGGGCAGGGAGCAGGCCAGGCCATCTGGGGCTCCTTCTCTGTTCCTGTCCTTCCCTGGCTCCACAAAGCCCTGTCCACCCAGAGCCAGGCCTGCCTGGGAGCCAGCGGAGACTGCAGGTGTCTATCGCCTAGATTGTGTGAGAGCCAGAGGCTCTCACCCCGCTCTCCAGCCCAGGCCGCCCTCCCCAGACTTGGGGAGCCAAATTCCTTTCCCAAAGGCTGTGCGTGAGCCAAATGTCTTCCTGTGGCTTTGGCTTTATCCTCCGGGCTTGCTCCAGCTCAGCCCACAGCAGGCTGTGTGGTATGTGAGTGTCCAATGGCAGCCAGATCCTTCCAAGGACCACCTGCACCCAGATCAGTCACTGCTGCTCACGTGGCGCTGTGAGCACTGACTCCACTGTCCCCTGAGCACCTCCCACCTCAGAGGCCCATTGGGAAATGAAATCCTGCCACTCTGAACCAGGGCACCAGGGGACACGGGAGGGGTGAGGCTCACCAGAGGACAGTGCCCCCTCACACCCAGGAAGGCAAGATGGAAGGGGCACCCTGCCTCCAGTGCCCACGACAGCGTCCTACTCCAGGCCCCACAAGGGGACACGTCAAGAGCAGAGACAAAGTCATCCAGAGAAGGGGGTTCCAGCAGCACAGCCTCCTCCCCAAGCCTGGTGAGGAAGGATCTTGAGGGGAAACCAAGCCAGGAGCTGGCACTTCTGTGTGGGTGAGGGTGGGCATTAGTCTGAGCTACACGCCTGGCTCACAGAGAGCGGGGAGGGCAGGGAGGGCGAGAAGAGCTTCTCAGCCCCCTGCCCCGGGAGCTGGGAATCAGGCCACCTGCAGCATTGCCTTGATCTCAGGGACGGACTGACACCTCCCACGCTGCAGCCATGACAGACAGTGCCAGCCGACTGCCATTTCTCCCCTATGACCCAGACGAAGCCACATACCCTTCCATCAAGTGCCCTGGGCAGCCACTGCCCGTCCAGCAAGTTGGAATACAAGCAGAGCCTATTTGCTTCCCTGCCTTTACACTGGGTTTGTGTTTACTAAGCACCTCCCAGAAGCTTCCAAAGGACAAAGGCATGGTCCCTGAACCCTGGACATTTGCAGAACAGTTGGGGGTGGTTAGAGCCACTCTCTGGCTGGTGGCTGCAGGATGGTCCATCTCAGTCTCTCTGTCCACGTCTGGTTTGGGGGTTTTAGCAGGACCAGGCCTAGACTAAGAATGGGGAGGGCCTGAGTTGTAGCTGGAGTCCAGGATCCTGGGACCCTGGGTCATTTAGAACCCGTGGGAAGTAACAGGCGGCCTGGGATGGGGCATCGGGTTTTGGGCCTCCTGAGCAGTGGTGGCCCCGTCAGTAGATTCCTTTCACCCTCTTGTTGTCGGGGTCAAAGGGAGATTTCAGGTGAGCCCGGGCAGTGTAAGTCACCCCCATCCTCTCCAGTGCATAGTCGCCACTCTTCACAAAGTCCAGTGAGACCTAGGGGAGGCGAGATGGTGTGGCTGTGGCTGGGTGGTTGCTGAGCCGCCACCTATCTGCTTCTGAGAGGTGGTCTCAGCCTGGCTTCCTGCCCTGCAGGCAAGCTCAGCCCTGTGCCAGCCCAGCCTCCGAGGCACTGCCCAGATGAGGCAGGGTTCAAGTCCAAATGCCCTGCGCTGGATTTGAGCATCTGGGGCCTAGCAAAGCCAGGTCCAGCGAGCAGCAGGATTCTCCTGCAGGGCAGCTCACCTCCTTCCCCTGCTATCGCTGATCTCTGGAAAACAAGGGCCAGACACACAGCCTGTTTCCCTGGAACCCAGGCAAGCACTGCGGCTGGAGCACTGCCGAGGAGGCTGGCAGTCAGCCGGGCTTGCATCCCAGGGGACAGGGTGGCTGGAACGGCTTTCCAGACAGCCTGGCCCCAGCGTGCCCCGATCTCACGCCCCGGCTCGGCCTTCCCAGCAAGCCCTTGGGAGGGGCCCGCCCAAGCACAGGTGCTGCTTGGGCCGGTGGGACGCTGCGTCCAGCCCAGCATGAATGATGAGAGTTGGCGTCTGCCGTGGGTGCCGTGAAGGCAGCTCAGGCCACATGGAGAACCTGTTCTCCCGAACCCTAACTAAACCCAGGGTTGGTGTGCAGAAGCTCGTCTTGGGGCTCTGCTCTGGGAGTTCGAGGCCCGTCCCCATTCCTAGGATTGGATGAAGAAAATGAGAAACAAACAGAGCTTTTTACAACTGGAGCTTCAGGAGGGTGCTCCAGAGCCCTGTGCACATGCAGGCTGACGGCTCTGTGCTGCCTGATAGGTCCTCGGGCAGGAAGCACAGAGAGCAAGTGACTTTGGATGTCTGGAAGCAGGCACGCCCAGCATGGACACCTCAGAGCTGGCACACAGTCCTTGCTAATTGGTATCCATTAGGCACAAAATCCTGCCCCCGCCTCCAGAGGCCTTCCCTTCGGTTCCACTGGTGTGCTAGAAAATGCTTAATCACCAGCTCTCAGGGGCAGAAAGGGTTGCGCTTTGTAGCATTTGCCCTTTGCTGTGAGGTCCCCAGTTGGGGAGGTAGGGGAGACACACACTGTCGGTTCCCATAAGCTGGCCTGAGCCCCCAGCCCCTCCACACATCATCCCTGAGTATCCCAGGCCACTTGTCTGGATACTGTTGAGCCTTTGCTGACCCAGTAGAAAAGGCAAGTGTCACCGTTCTTTGAAGAAGAAGTGCCTGAGCCTCCACTGCACCCCAGCCCAGCAGGGCGGGGACAAATGGTGAACCCTAGCCCAACAGGGAGCCAGTGGGTACCACTCTGGTTGGGACCCAGGGCTCTGGTTCCTCAGGTTATCAGAGGGGCCCATCAGCTATGGGGCCACATCATCACAACCCCTGCTTATTAAGGCGCCTTCTCTAGCCAGCCAGGTGGGTGGGAAGTCCGTCCCCATTTTATAGATAAGAAGCTGAGGCTCAGGAGAGGCCCCTTGTCCAAGCTCACCAAGCCCCAGAGGCTGGTGACATTCACCTGTGTCCTGAGTCTTCCAGCTCCACTGCAGCCTCTGCCTCACGGGCTCTGCAGGACAGTGGCCTAGTCTGAGGCCTGGAGAGCTGCCATGCCCCCCAGCCCCAGCCTATGAGATGGCCTGGCCCCTCCCCTGCAGCCTGCTGGGCGAGGCTGTCTCACCCCAGCCTGTCTCCTCCACACTGCTTCTGCTTAGGCCTCCTTCCCTCATCAGTCTCCAACCATCAGGATTCAGCTCTGGCTGGAAGGCTCTAAAGCCAGGCCAGCACCTCAGGCTGGGGACAAATGGTGAACCTAGACACGGACTGCTTACTCCACTCCTGCAGGCCAAAGAGGGGGGACTGCCTGACACTCCCGCCCTCTGAAAGCAGCTGTCCAGGTCTGTCCTGGTACTTAGCCCCTCTGTGGACAGCACCTGGTCTGGCAGCTGTCTGCTCCAGCCTCCCAGAGCCCAGGGCCAAGGCTACGTGGTGGGTGTGGGGTCGGAGGAATCTGGAATAGGGACGGGAGGAGGGGCAGACTGTGTGTCTCAGGAATCCCTCCACCCCCCACCCTGGGCAAAGGCGGGGGCTTAAGGTTGGGCTCTGGCTCCTGGGCCATAGAGCACTGGCCTTGCCTGCACCTATTTCTGAGCAAGAAAAGCCTAGAGCTTCCAGAGTCAGGCTCATTCAGAAAACAGCGCGGCATAGCCAGGAGTCATGTGTCCCCCTCTCCCAGCCTACAGCCCCTCCCCATAGCCCAGCACACTCTGCAATGCAGGGTGCAGCAGCAAATAGGACTCACCGGCCCACCGCTGGGGTCGTGGACATAGCCGTAGGCAATGGTCTTATGGATGGTGAACCCGAAGTCCGCCCTACGGATGTGGCCCACCACGTGGCCGTCTCTCCAGATGGCCTCCAACCCCAACATGGGCACTTTTCTGGAAGAAGCAACGAGACAGCTGGGACCCCAGAAACCCTCTGGTGCACAAACATCTCCTCCAGCCTGGAGGACACAGGGTCTAGACTGAGCACGCCAGACCCCCCCTTGCTCCCCCTTGCTAGGTCACCACTGACCCCAGAGTCAGCCCAGTACCCAGCCCGGACACTGGGGCACAGCCTTCGAGTGAATAAAGTGAATGAACCAAAAACATCAAAGCCAGGATTGGATAGTGCTGTTTCTAGAAGCTGGGCACTTTCAAGCCAGGCCCTGGCAGCATCGAGCGTCCTCACACCTCGCTCCCCCTGACTCGTCTTCTCTCTTAGTGAGGGGCCCTTGATAAGAATGCTTCCTTCAGGACAGGGCACATATGGCTGCTCACAGTAAAATTCTGGGAAATTCAAAGTAGGAAGACAAAGAAGTAGACTAGAATCTCCGGGACGCCAGCACCGGATCACTTGTACCACTTTCCTGTGTGGCTGGCCATTTTGGCTGCAGCTGTGGGCAGCCCAGGCTGAGTGACATGGGCTGGGCAGTCCTACAGAGCCGATGTTGTTCTCATTCAGAGGAAAAGGGACCTGGCAGGGGCTCCCGACCCACCCAGGGTCCCAGGGCAACACGGCAGGACCACTCCCCACCACTCCACAGCCCCATCTTGTCCGGTCTCCTCCAGGGACCCTGCCGGTCTGGAGCTGTGGTGCTGGGGGCTATCTCACAGCCTGACACGGAGCCTCTAGAAGAGCCCAGAGGGAGGGAACGTGTGCCGAGGAGGCCACCCCTGGAGCCGGGCTGCAGGCACGTCAAAGAGGGTCAGACGTTGGGGCCAGGTGGGCTCCTGGGAGGTAGACTAACAGTCATGCAGAGAGGCACAGCCTGCCAAGGGCCCAGAGGGAAGTATGAGCCAGGGCCAGACCTCAGCTCTGCTCCCCCCACCCCCAGTCACTCCCCACATCTGTCTAGAAGGCTCCAGAAATCTGGGGGGAGCACCCTGTGTGCAGCTGGCTGTCAGCTGCGTATCAACAAATCCCTAGACCTTCCCAGAGGCTGGTGGTACCCAGACCCCTGAGGGCGCTCCAGATGGTCCTCTGACACCAGCACAGCATTTCACATCAGAGCCACCCAGGAGCTAGGTGGAGCCAGGCTTCCGGAACCCATGGAGATCCGGGCCCAGCTCTCAGCCACGGGCTCAAAGCCACCCTTCAGCGGGCAGAGCAGTCAGGTCCCCTAAGCAAGCCTCTCCTCTACCTCTGCTGCATGGCACCTGGCCTCCTTGGTGACAGGGATGGCAGCCCCAGCCAGGGCCCTTGCACCCCCACATGGGGATTTAATGAGGAATGGGCTGGGAGGTCGCAGTGCAGTGACTGGAGCACCAGGCTCCCTCCCAGCTCGGCCAGGACCCAAGGCAGGGGGGGGATGGCATGGCTCAGCCCACCCTCCTCTTTCAAGGAGGAGGGCTCTCTTTTAAGGAGGGCGTGCCCTCCCCATGGCCTGGCCCCTGACTGTCCTGCCCTCTGCTTGGCCTGGAAGGGGCCTGAGTTTATGACCTCAGCTTTGGAGTCAGACAGGCCTGCCTGGAATCCCGGCTCTGCCTGGAAAATAGTGGGATGCAGAGAGACAGTGTGTCCCTTGCCTTGGTTTCCCCATCTGTAATGGGCCATTGTGTGCACTCTGGGAGGGGGTAGCTGGCTCATGGGAAGTATCCGTACTAGGGGCCTTGACTGCTCTGGGCAGCCTAGGACCGCGGGACACTTACTCTTCCACAGTGAAACACACCAAGCGCCGGCGAAGGCCCGAGGCCCGCTGTTTCTCCAGGGCCTCACGCCCCAGGAAAGGCACAGGGGACTTGAGCTTGCAGGTAAAGGCCAGGCCCGCCTCCAGGGGACTGTCGTCCGGCCGCAGGTCCGCGTGCCAGTGCCGGTAGCCTGCAGTAAGGGGAGACCACCAGTTAGTGCCCAGCCGTGGGGGAAAGCCCTGCAAAGACAAGGTGAACACTGCCCAAACCCACATTCCCCTCACCCAGAGCTGCTTCGTGACCAGGGTAGCCCAGGCATTGATGCCACAAGGCTCCGGGGAGACCCTAAGCAGACCACCCCATCCACCCTCAGCTCTCCACAACCTCAGGCTGGGGGCAGCGGGGAGGACTTGTGAGGGGCCCGGGTGGCATCAGGGGAGCTGTCCGCATCTGTGGGGTGAGGGATTGGGCTTCATCCAGAAGCTCTGGCACCTGCTCTGACCTTCCGCAAATCTCCAAGGGAATCCAAGGTGCTGAGTTCAAATCTAGCCCTGGCCTGACCCCCGGGGTGCTGGGCAACACCTCAGCCCTTTATCTGTGTGTGGGGCTGGCCATCCCAGCGCCATCCCTGGACTCCTGCACAGAAGACCTGGTTTCTGGGCAGCAATGAGTGTTTGGGGAAATGATGGTGTCAGGGGTGGGGGGGATGGGTGATGGGAGAGGCTAACAGCCACTTTGCACCAGGTGGCTGGGTGCACCCAAGTGCTATCCAAACCTCCCACTCACCTTTCTCAATGCTCAGGGAGTCAATGGCTCGATACCCCGCGTTGACTAGGCCATGCCTGGCTCCTGCTGCCATCACGGCCTGGTACACAGGCACGCAGGACACCCTCGGGATGTGCAGCTCCCAGCCCAGCTCTCCCACAAAGGAGAGCCGCATGGCCCGGACCTGGAGGGGACGAGGTCACAGCTTAGATGCGGCAGGCAAAGATGACTGAGGTCCAGGCCCTGGCCGCCCCCTGCCGGTGGACAGTTCCCGCTGTCACCATCACTCTCAGACAGTTCCTGTGCCAGCCAGGTCACCACCCAGAATGGAGTCTTCCAAGCAGAGTTCACTCAGCCGCTCTGGAAATCTAAGGTGAGGAAGGGGAGGGGTGTCGTCTCTAGGGAGGGTTTGGGTTCACCATTTACAGACCTCAGATCTAAGTGACCATGTTAGTTTTTTTTATCACAACCAATGACCACAGCTGGATGGTTTAAAACAATGCAAGTTAACTTTTACTTCTGGGGGCTCAAAATCCAAAATTGAAGTGTGGACAGGCCTGCTCCCTCTGGAGGTCCCAGGAGCATCACGCCTGCTGTCTAGGGAGGCCTCAGTGCTGCTCGACTTGTGGCCATATCCCTCAGTCTCTGTGTCTCTCCACGTGGTCTCCCCTCCGTGTCTGTGTCTCTCCTCTTCTGTCTTTTACTAGGACATTTGTCACTGGATCTAGGCCCTACCCTGATGCTGGATATTCTTATCCTTACCTTAATAACAACCACAAAGATACTGTTTCCAAATAAGGCCACACGCACAGGGTCTGGGGAGTTAGGACATGGGCGTGTCTCTGGGGGCCCCACTCAGGCCACTGCAGTGACCACAGGTGCACCCTCTCCCCTCCCTATGGCCTCGGTTTCCTCATTTGTACAAGGTTTTCAGGAGCTCTGCCGAGCATCCCAAGACCCACACCTCGTGGGTCTCCCGAGCTGTGCATGGTGGGCACAGAGGTGTTTTGGGGGAAGCAACCCGTGTGAGTCTCTGGTTCTAGAAATCGATCACCCACTAGTGTGACCAGCCTCGGCCAGGCTGGGATCCCAGGACAGACACAGCCTCTGTGCCCCAAGACTAGAGTCTCAGCAGGACTCAGCCAGAAAGCACGACCGTGCTGTACACAGGCACTGTGCTGGGGAGCAAGGCTCTACCCAGGCTGGAAGGTGGAGCAGGAGCTCATGCCTCAGACAGGTCCCCCAAGCCAGGGGAAGAGCAGGCTCCAGGTACCACACTGGGGCCGCAGATGTGGCTGGAGGCAGGAGAGAAGGCTGCAGGTGGGGCTCACAGGGCCTTGTGTCAGGCTGGGGATAACTGACCGTGAAAGGCCTTGCCTGAGAACTGAGTGGCCCATGCCAATCCTGCAGAAATGACGGTGCCGATTACTGTGTGCTCCTGGCTAAGCTCCTCCCTTCGCAGCCCACGCAGTGGTGGGGACCACTGTAAGTGACGCCCAGGGCTAATGCCAAAACAAGCTCTGAGGGGCCCCGCATCTGGCCTGGGCACACCCGGCTCTGCCAGGAGCAGCCAGTGTCTTTGCGGGGGGGCATATGTCCTGCACCCAGGGCTAGTACCAGCATGAAAACCACAACCAGGATGGACCTTTCCCACACATTTGGCTTGGTGCATTTCATGAACACACCCAGCAACCAGAGCCCACTTCCCCACATTCAGGCAAGTCCTCAACCCCACAGAGTCCCCAGAGGTGACGCCCAAGTGCTCAGCCCCGGGACCACCAGGCTCACAAGAGGGTTCTGGAGAGCTCAGCAAGTCACAGAGCACCAACAGTGGAGGGCAGAGAAGGCCTGTGCCGTGCAGCTCCTCCAGGGTAATATCTGTGCAGGAGGAGGGCGCAGGCCACTCTGTCAGCACAGAACCAGCCCCTGACATGCCTGGTGGTAATCACACTGTGCCAAGGGGCTGGATTCTAAAAGCTTTCGAAACAATGTCAATTTGCTCTGAGTTACCATTTGCCCAGGCCTCTCAAAAAACTCAAAATTGACACAGAAAATGTACTGTTGACATTTCCCTGCTTCCCTGGTGCAAGCCGCAGGCCCCTGACAAAGATTGCCTTGTCAACGGGGTTCTAATTTTAGAGCCCATGGAAGAGCTTGGGGCTCAAAGCCAATCTCATTTTGAAACAGGAAAAATAATTTTCAAAGCATGGCCTGTAACGACCCCACAACTGCAGATTCCTGTTCAGACACACACTTCTGACCCAGCTAAGGGAGAGGGTCAGAGTTCACAGGTGGGATGGCGCCGTCACCCCTTCCCAGCTCCCAGCAGCTCAGGGAGGCCAGAGTGTCTGGATCTCCACAGTGCCCTGTGCACAGCTAGCCCACAGGAGGTGCCAAAGACAGGGAAATAGACAATGAAATAGAATAGAGAGGGAAAAAAACCCTCATGTATGGTCAAAGGATCCCTGACAAGGGCGCTAAGACAACTGCATGGGGATGGACAATCTCTCCAACAAATGGTGGGGAACTGGGCATCCACAGGCTAGAGCACAGCACGGGACCCTTATGCCATATCCCCAAAATTTACTCAAAATGGAATAAAAACCTTACCCAAAGATCTATAACCATAAATCCTCTAGAAGAAAGTGAAGCAGAATCAGAAATGGTGATGGTTTTTGTCAGAAGGCAACAGAAGCAAAAACAGGCAGACGGAATTGCACGCAACATAAACATTTTGGGCATCAAAAAACACTAACAACAGAGTGAAAAGATAACCTACGGAACGGGAGGAAATATGCGTGAATCATAGATCCAATAAGGGTCTCTATCCAGAATAAATAAAAAAAGTCTTACAATTCAACAAGAACAAAAAAATCAAATACCCCATTAAAAATATGGGTAAAGCACTTGAGTAGACACTTATCAAAAAAAGAGCTAGAAATGACCGAGAACCATAAGAAAAGAAGCTGTAGGTCCCTGGTCACCAGAGGAACACAAAGAGACTATTCTGGCATTGAAGGTGGTCAGCCATGGACTCTCACAGTGAGCTCCAAACAGGATAAACGGAAATGAGGCCTTGCCTAGAAAACACGGGGGTGAGTGCGGACACCGAACAGGGCAGGAGAGAGAGGAGGAGAGTCCCAAAGCCGCCGCTCGGATCAACTCTCACTGTCTTATTGGCAGCACCAGATGCTTTTCGACCGTGGAATCATATCTCCGAAGCACAGAGCTGCCAGTTAGAAATTCAGGTGTTTTAAGTGTGGAAACAGTCAAGGTGATGTCAAGATTTTTCCCCAGAGACCAAGCTTGTTAGTCACGATTCTGGCTGAAGGACGCCATAGAGTAGTGGTTCTCAACCTTCCTAAAGCCGCGGCCCTTTAATACAGTTCCTCTAGGTTGCGACCCACTGTGGTAGAGAGTGTCCTTCAGCCTCCAGCACCCGAGGGCCACACCAGAGCAGAGCCTTGGCCGGGTGGGGGTCATCCTGGGATGAGGAAGACCCAGGCAGGGTGCGGGGCAGGACAGGGCCCTCTGGGGCTCATGCTGCCTCCTATTACGCAACAGGTGCTTGAACTCTGACAGCAAAGGGTGGGGCTAAAGAAGGTCCCGCCCCCAGGCAGCCGTCTCTGTGCAGCATCCGGTTACCAGCACACAGACAGGTGGGCAGGGGAAGGGTGGGAGCCTGGCCCTGGAGATGCAGTCTGCTCCTGTGGGCCTGCAGACTGAGGGCTTCTCCCAGGTGACAGCACCCAGGTGGGGACTCAGAACCCCACAGGTTGCCTTGTGCCTTCTTCCCAGTGGCCAGTGTTGTTCTCAGCCAGCGGGCCTGGAGAGGAGTGGAATCACTCCTCAAGCCAAAGCCACCACACTGCTGATTGCCAACTATGGTGACTGCAAGAGGTCATGTGAGGAGGGCCTGCCAGCCTGCCAAGCCTTGGCTCATCTGCACAGTGTCGTGTGAACATTACTGTGGTTCTTCTCCGTTTTCCACACTCCTTTGGAAAGTTCTAGATGTTAGACCCCTCGGCCCTGGAGGGAGTTCTCTGGGGTGCCTAAGGGTGAGAGGACCCCCGCTTTGCCTGTTCCCTATTTCCCTCAGGCCAGCAGGGTGCTAACAGAGTCAGAAGGGCAGGTGTTGGGCCTCTCTCCACCCTGGCTGCGCAGCTCTGGGCCCCTTCCCTTCGGCCTCCACCACAGGGAGGTCAACAGGTTCAAGGCTCACGCACTGTGAGGGTGTCAAGGCTCAGGACAGCAGGGCGTTTGGGTATGCTGAGTCTCTGAAGCAGGGGACATGCCTCTCTGCCCTGCTCCTGCCTCTTGTTCCCACCTCCCAACCAAGTCACAGAAACTGGAATCCCTCTCCCCATTGCCTGCCATAAAACCTCGAAATAGGGCTCCTACCTTCCTCGCCTTTCTGTGTAGCAGCTGGCCATAGACAAGTCCCCTGACCTGCCTCGTCTGATTGTGGGTCACAGACCATCCATCCAGAGGGGTCTGCCCCACACTCAGGAGGAAGGATGCTGCCCAGAGAGGCCAAGAGACTCTGCACAGACAGGCCTTGCTGGTGCCCCTCGGTCTGTTACAGTCACATTTCTAAGGCTGCCTGTTCTTCACGGAAGCTGAGCATGAGGACAGACGGCTGTCCCCAGGTCTTTGGGTCTTCACTTCTGAAGACTCCTGTGTCACGTGAAACTTTGATTATATAAACTCGCTATGTTTTTCTCACGTGAACCTGTCTTTTGCTACAGGAGGGTTGGCTGTGACCCTGACAGTAGGACAGGAAAGGGATTGGTCACATCCTTTCTGCCCCTAAAAGGACAAGATTGGAATCTAGAATAGAGTCATCACTGGAGGCCCCAAGGCTCCCAGCTCAGGCCCTGAGCACAGTAGATGGTCAGCAAAGTCCACTTGGTTCCACCCTAGGTCACCTGCTCCAGACAGAAGTGGCAAACCCAGGGCAGGACAAAGCTTCAAAGCACCCATTCCACAAACACCTGTATTCTGACATCACCGTGTCCCAGGCTTCGGCCCCTCCATAGCGCAGGGAATGCTGGCAGCCCCTGACACTCGGCAGATGCAGGATGGCTGAGAGGTTGGGTCATCCAGCCAGAGCAGGCACCAGAGTGGCTGAGGGTGATGCAAACCTGCTGGATTCAAATCTGAGCCCAAACATCTCACCCTCGCACTGACCTCCCCTTTCAGTCCTGGCTCCTGCTGCTGCCGAGCCAGGTGCTGACAGGGCTGCCGGCACAGGCTTCTCAGACGCTCAGCACAGTCACCACTAAAAGATGCCGCAGGGGCCTGTTACTCTGCAGGGCACCCTGCATGTAGCACACAAGAGGCTTGAGTTCCTTGCCCAGAGCCCAGTGATGTCCCGGAAAATGTTTTATAGTCAGCCCTTGTGGGGTAGGGGAGCATTTCCCAATTCCCATGGTATAAATTCATCCTCCACACTGATTTCCAGCCACCAGTGATCTAGCAACCACCTTGCTGGTTTCCTACAGGTGTGAGCAGTCCAGCACTCGCTGAGAAGGCCATTAGTGGCAGAGCAAGTTTTAGCCAGCTATTTCCAGCTCTGGAAGCCTTACACTGTGAGGCACACTCTCCCTGCCCTTGGCATTGAGTATTTCTGCCTGGGAGAGGATATGCTCAGATTTCAGTAAAACTTGGTTCGGGGGTGGGATTTAATGCTGTGCCTATCACCACACTTCGTGCCAGCTGTGTGGTGGAGAGGACTCAGAGGCCAGGGAGGTGCTGGTCCCAGCCTCAGCTCAGCACTGAGGCCATGCTGATCCCCAGGGCAGTGAGGACCAGGCCCCTCCTAGGGGTGCTCTGACCATGTGCATCATCAGAACCCGCCCAAAGCGTGCCTTTCTGAATAAATGCTACAGGAGGGCTGGAGCAGACGTGCCACAGACACAGGCTGACACGTCCAACCTTTTCAGGTCACATCGGTTCATGGTGGTTTCACAAGTTTCGAAGGTGTTTGGGTGTATCAATACCCTCAACCTATCAGGGGCATCCTCCAAACTTGCTCATCTACTGAGGATGTGAGGACCCCAGGGGCCCCACAAACAAAGGGCAGGCAGAGACTAGAGCATGAGTTGCCTTCTGCAAAGTCTGTGCTCCAAACTCACAAGGGGGGAGAGAAGCAAGCTGGTAGGAGGATTGGAGGGGCTTCATTTTCAAACCCTTTGGAGACTCCCAAGATACTCTTGCTTCTAAAAGCACCCCACAGGGAGAGTCCTCAGCCTGGTGCCTGGTTCAGAGGTTAGTGTGTATGGGGAGGTGATGAAAGTGGTGATGGTGATGGTGATGACGGTGATGGAGGTAATAGTGGTGATGTGGGTGATGGTGTAGTTGGTTGATGGTGGTGGTGGTGATGGTGATGATGGTGGTGGTGATGGTGGTGATGGTGCTGATGGTGACAATGGCGGTGATGGTGACCATGGTGGTGATGTTAGTGATGGTGACAATGGTGGTGATGGTGGGGATGGTGACAGTGGTGGTGATGGTGGGGATGGTGACAGTGGTGGTGATGGTAGTGATGGTGACAATGGTGATGGTGGTGGTGATGGTGCTGATGGTGACAATGGTGGTGATGGTGGTGGTGATGGTGGTCATAGTGATTGTGGTGGTCATGGTGGTGATGACAGTGGTGGTAATGGTGGTTATGGTGGTAAAAGTGATGATGGTGGTGGTGATGGTGGGGTTAGTGACTGGAAACCAACTTTCCAAGAATAATAAATACAATGTGTAATCCTCAAACCACCCTCTATACACTTGAAGCTCTCAGAGGATCTGCAAGGTTCTCCAGGAGCTGGTCAACCTGGGGATCAACCTTAGGGTCCATCTCCCAGCCCTTGGGAACATGGAGTCTTCCAAAGACCTATCTCCAGTCACTCATCAGAGGGAAGCTCATCTCCCCAGCTAGCCTTGTCCCTGGAGTCCCAAATTTCTCACAGCTGGTGAAAGCCTTGGATGACCTGCTGGACACCCATGTGCACCCGTGGGTAGCATTGGAACCTGGAGAGAAAGAACTCACTACTGCCCTTAGCAAGTCCTGGAATCTCTGAAGTGTGCACCTGGGTCACCCAACCTTGTTCGGTCGGGCCTGTCCTTACATTTTCATGGCAAGACATCTTCACTGTCTCTCCGCTGGGGTTTAAATTGTGGCAGGCACAGATTGTGACCACCAGTGCATCTCCGCTGCGTCACAGAACCTGCTTGTGATGTCACATGTCTGTCTAAGACCTTGGCACGTTGGCGCAGGTTTTGCAAACTGAGTTTTTAGGTGGTGGCTGAAACCCAACTGGCGAATGAATGCTCTGTGAATGCTGCGACATCTCTGACTGGCATGTCGTGGTTTATCGTGCGTGTGGGTGAGAGACAGCTCCATCCTGAACTAACTGAATCCTAACAGCATGCCATGGCCAAGATTTCTCACCATCAGAAAAAGAAATCCAATTTCCTTTGAGCTGAAATTAATTTTCAGAAGCAAATCACTTTATCACCGCATGCCATGATGAGTCCCCAGTGCCTGCTGCTTCACAGAGGGGCCCTCTGCATCGCCCTGGGAACACCATGTCTGGAGGAGCTTAGCTCCAGGAGACGTGGAGGGAGAGCGAGTCCTCTCTGGGAATCTCACCGACCTTGAGGCAGATATTCAGGGAGTGAGGACAGCTGGTCTGCTGGCCGTGGGCAGACAGCAACTGCTCCCATCCTCCTCCTTCCTCTGGGGCTCCAGGGATTAAGGAAGCCTGGGATGGACCCAAGCACCTCAGAGGAGAATGCTTATAAAACAGCAGCCGAAGACACTCAGCTGGGAGCCAGCCCCAAGTTGTCTTGTGAGTGGGGGTCACTGGGCAGCAGCGGGGGTTCTGCTGTCCCGCCCTGGGCCTGGGTCTGCAGTTTTTGGCTCCTGCTTCATTCTTGTGTCTCCTTTTGACCGGGTGGTTTTGCTGACTACACAGGCGCACACATTCCTCACCCGCGTCTGGTTGGCTGGAGTCCATTTGATCTCCTATAAATACTTGGCCCAGCCCCATGCTCCGGCCCACCATTTCTCCACATTGAGGCATATGTCGTCAACACGTTTTCTAAGCCAGCACAAGACATTATTTAGGAGAATGTGAAATTCTCCCTGGATTCAGGGAATTCAGAGTGTCTGGAAAGACTACTGGGATGGCCCAGAAGGAACTTTAGACATTGTCTAGCCTTTGTGTTACAGATGGGGAAACTGAGGCCCAGAGAGGCACCCCTCAGAAGGCTGGGGCAGGTCTAGAAGCCAAGCCCCTGGCTCCCAGCTCTGCTAAGTGCTGGGGTAACGTGGCTTTGGCTCCAAGACCCCTCAGCATCTGTGCTGACCCAGCTCCCTCCTGCCTATGAGGCCTACCATGGGACAAAGGGTGGCAGCCAGCCTCAGTGTCCACAGTCTGAAGTCCTCCCAATGGCTGTGTCTCCACCCTTTCTACAGACTGGGGCTGGGAAAGCCACATGTCCTCTGCTCAGGCCATGAGAGAATGTGTGGCCTGAGGGGCTTTAAGGGACGGCCTTCCAGGTCAGAAGATCCAGAACATCAAACTGAAGAACCAAAGCCCCTGCCACATCTTGTCCACACCACCCTCCTGCCACCCCTCGTCCACACCTCCCCCCTGCCCCCTCTCGTCCACACCTCCCCCCTGCCCTCTCTCGTCCACACCTACCCCCCGCCCCTTCTCATGCACACCTCCCCCTTGCCCCCTGTGGTCCACACGTCCCCCTGCCCCATCTAGTCTACACCTCCCCCGCTCCCTCTCATCCACACCTGCCCAGACCCCCACAGTGGTCGCAGAGGACAGACCTTTGGCTGGCCCATAACCTCCACTCCACTCCTCAATGTCTCCAGCGCTCACCTCAGGGGAGCTGGACCCTCCAGACAGCCAGCAATTCCAAGTCCCCCACATAACATGTGCAGATCTGACCTCCAAGACCCCGCTGGCCACTCCCAAGAAGCACGGGGAGGATGAGACGAAGAGAGATGAGAAGCTGCCGTTGCCACACTTGGGGCAGGGTCTCTGGGAGAAGACGGGGACCCGCCACTCACACCCACCCTTCCCCAGGGGTCCCAGAGTCACAGACATGAGCACATGACTGACCCACAGAACAAGCCCCTTAGCCCTGGTGACAGTAATGTGTCTGCTCTGAGGTCAGTGGACCCTCCTAAGGATGAGGCCCTGGGAGTTGGGACAGAGAAGGACCCCTCAGCCCTGCAGCATCCGCTCCTCTAGTCCTGCCAAAGGATCTGAGAGGTGTTGGGTGCAGGGACAGGACTTGGGTGCTGTGGGGCTGTCGGTG
Source organism: Perodicticus potto (assembly GCA_963574655.1). Classification (NCBI taxonomy): domain Eukaryota; kingdom Metazoa; phylum Chordata; class Mammalia; order Primates; family Lorisidae; genus Perodicticus; species Perodicticus potto. The sequence continues at coordinate 155,554 of CAUYRH010075045.1, forward strand.
GGGTGTAGGCCAGCTGCTGTGGCCCCCAGACTCACTGGCCAGACAAATCAGGTCAGTCTAGGGCAGAGGCACCCATACACAGTCCGAGAAGCCCAGGCAGTAACAGTCTGTCCACCAGCTTGTCTTTCTCTTACCAACACCCAGTTCTCCTCTGTGACCATCCCTGGGGATTCTCTCCTCCCTGACGACTCTTTGGTCAGTTACCATTCACCCCGCCGGGGGCCCCTCTGTAGCGCAGGTGGGGCTGGGCCCACTGCGGTCTGGGCCGCCCCGTCCACCTCAGAGGCCTGAGCCTGGCACCCAGCCAATGTGTCCAGAATCCATGCTCGAGCCAGGCGAGGGCCAGCGGAAGGAAGTGTGGGGGCAGGAGGCATTGTGGAAAGGTTCTTTAGATCAGAAGCAAATGCTAGAACTCAGCTAGGAGTCCCACAAGGTCCAGCAGGCACTGATGGCCCTTGTCACACCAGGCCCACACCTTTCCCAGGGGCCTGGCCTCACCATGCCCTCTCAGCGTCCCCTCTGGAAGCAACGCGCATTTCTGCCTTGTCCAGTCTTTCACCCTTCCATCACCATGACCTCCTGCAGACAGGGACCCAGCCCAGAAAGCTCTGGGCTTCTCTCTCACCCTGCCAGAGACTCAGGACAGTTCCGTGCACAGGGAGGGGCCCAGCAAATGCCAAAGGACAGACACAGAATGACCAGAAGCTCTGACTAGGGACCCAGGTCCAGATCTCTGTCTGAGGTCAGTAACCAGAGGGCTGGAGAGGCTTATGTGCAAGGGACGCTTCACTCAGGCTATTTCTAAGGTGAGGAAGTGGACCCGTGTGCACATCCACGCCCAGGGCACCGCTCACAAGACTGAGAGGTGAGTGTGTGGTCATTAAAATTGGTCTCAGGCAGGTGTTGTGGCAGGTGCCTGTAGTCCCAGCTACTCAGGAGGATGAGACAGGAGGATCACTAGAACCCAGGAGTTCGAAGTTGCTGTGAGCTATGATAATGCCACAGCACTCTACCCAGGGCAACAGAGTGAGATGCAGTCTCAAAAATAAATAATAAAATAACATAAAATAAAAGCAGCTCTTAGGAAACACTTAAAGGGATGAGGAAATGATTATAACATTCTCAGACAACAGAGCGTCGTGCACAAACTATGTGACCACAGATCAGAGGAGATCACAGGACAGACTCTGACCCTTCAGCCACAGTTTGCTCCAGGCACAGCTAGAGGGCTTTGTACTACCTTGTGCAAGCTCTGTGAATGGCCCTGAATTCCACAGGGAGATGCTGCTGGCCACCAAATCCTTAGCTGCCCTGCTTTGTGAAGCATTGTGTGGAGTGTGCCTGGGGGTCCAAGATCCTCACTCCAAGGCTGACATAAGACAGGCTCAGAGGGGCCAAAGTCATGCCTGAAGAAGGCTTGCTAGGAGTGAGGTCTGCCCGGGCCTGTGGCCCATGGTCAGGCTCCGAAGCAGAACAATGAGATCGACTTTACAAATCCACTCTGTGTGCCACACCAGGGTGCCAGCACCCTGGGCACTACACCTCACTCCTGGGCCTGCCTGTTATCCCAAGGAGTCATCATGGAAGCATAGCCTCTGTGCAGGCAAGGGCTGGCCCCTGGGCAGGGGAGGCAGCTGGGATTGCCTGTTGTTTGCTGGAGGCTAGGCTTCAGGATGGGAGGCAACATGTACCTGGTCTTCCCCTCTCCAGCAGCCAAACCGTACAGGCACAGCCGACACCAAGCCTAGTGAGGTGGGGAAAAACCCACAGCTCCCCTCCCTTCCTATAAGTCAGAGCTTAGCCCCAAACAAAGCTGGACAGTGCAGGGACCCCACGGATACCTCAAGCTGGAGTCAGGGTCAAGCTGTGCTGCTCTCCCAGAGCCCACCCTCTCTGGTCCCAGCAGGCAGCCTTGCACCAAGGAGGCAGGAAGCAGGCTAGACAGAGGCGGCCTGGCTTCCTGCCCCCCCAGTGCAGCCTGGCCAGCTCCTCGGCTCTGTGGAGCCGCCTTTATCTCCCCTGGTCTCTGGCAGCCTCCTCCCCGCTGTCACCGCCACATGGTTTACTTGCTAACAACAGGACGCAGATTTGTCCTCCAGGCCCTCCAGCCCCTCTGCAGGCCAGGACTTATCCTCCAACCTTCCCTAGCACTTTTCCCACCAGAACCCCCAGATGAACCCATGGGGCATTAGAACAGGGGAAGTGCACTCACATCCCCACGCCTTAAGGCCTCGTCATTTCCGCAACACACGCTGGTGCTCTCGGGCTTCATTAGCTATGGGGCCGTGAGCAGGCCAGCCCTGCCGGTCCCTGAGCACCATTCAGTGTGACGCCCATTGCTCCAGGTACCCTTATCTCCTCCGTGAGCTCTGGAGGGCCCTGCAGACCTGGCCGTTCTGCAGCCAGGGCACCTTACACTGCTGCCAACGAGCAGAGGAGTCACGGACTGAGGTTCTAAATGGGAAGTCCTGCCCTGGGGACGCTCGGCCACGTCTGGATACCTTTGTGGCTGCCACGGCTGGGGGTGAAGCTGACATGGAGCAGGTGAGGCCGAGGAGGCAGGAGAGCCCCACCGCACGGGGTGTCTGCTCCCAATCATCAGTGTGCTGAGGTCAGAGACTCTACGACAGAACCTTCTGTGTTGCCGCAAGGGTTATAGGAGAAAATACAAGTGTGAAGTGCTGAGCCGCATGTGCAGGAGGCCTTGCCGAGAGGCGCTGGCATTCAGGTTTCTACCGTCAGCGACTCACCAAGAGAGGTCAAGACAAAGGTCACAATGCTGCAGGAAACTGCGGCCCAGAAGGGGACAGGCTGACCTGGAGCTGCAGCCAGGACTGACCCCAGATCTCAGGAAGCTCCTGCACCGGCGCCCGACACCACCCAGTCTCAGGAAGATGGGCTCAGCACCAGGATGGACTGTCTCCCGCCCGCGCAGCCTCCCATCCACAGCATGGAGTGGGGAGGTGCTCAGAGACCTGCCCTGTTACTTGCTGGGGGCCTCTCTGACTTGGGAGGACTGCCCCGTGCCTTTGAGAAGCAGGACACAGAGATAGATGTGCCGCTGGTGAGGCCAAGGCTGCCTTCCCTGGGGCTGAGTCCCCTGCAACTTTGGGCCCGGCACCCTCTGAGTTCCTGACCGCTTCATAGTTAGGAAGCAAGGCCCAGGGAGATACAGGGACCCCCAAGGCCTCTGGCCCCCAGGCCCCAGGCTGGGCTTATTCCCATTCACCGCCCAGAGGACACAGACAGCTGGTACCTACCAGGTGTCCGGCAGCTGTCACCAGCTTGTGGGTAGAGAAAGGGAAGGCCTCGTCACTCAGGTCTGCATCAAGCACCTCCTGCAGAATGGCCCGGCTGTGGGCAAAAACAGAGGTGCCAGTCAGAGAGCAGCAGTCACCCCAAGTGCCCAGGCAGGGGAGGCCCCTGGAGCTACATCCTCACAGGGCACACAGGCATGGATTAAGAAAACCACCCCAAGATGACATGCAGCAAAGGCAATCAGATGAGGGCTCTACCTTCAGGGTGCCAGGGTAGTCATCTCCCTTGAATGCTCCCAAATCACTGCCCAGAGGAGCAGAGCTACCAGGGAACCTAGCAATCCCCAAGCCCAGGGTCCTAACCTCACAGGAACACTCACACCCTGGCTACAGTGGCCTCCATGTCCTACAGAGAAGCCAAGTTGTCAGCCATGACTAAGCCAAACCAGAGCATACCTGGGCCACCTCCCAGACCCAACAGAAGGCAGCCTCCTGGACACGGTCCTGCTCTGCCCCCTGACCTAACACTCCCACCAGGCTCCTGGGCACATTCCTGGGGTGCTGAGGCTGAGGACCCGGGGCTGGGCACCTGGCTAGTGCTGGGAGACAGAACCATTGCATTGCATCACCCTGGGGGCCCGTCGCCTGCCCAAGGACCGGGGTCTCACCAGTCCGCAGAGGAGTGCGAGTCACTGAGCACTGCACGGATGAGCTCTGTCCTCAGCTGCATCACAGGCGGCCTAGCCAATGTGTCAGACCCACCCCCTGGTCTAGAAGGTCCACAGGGTGGGGCTTCTCTCCTCCCTCCCCCGCTCAGGGTGGTCTTGCCATCCTGCTTACTCAGCTACCAAAGACTCCTCTGGGGCCCCTGCATTTCCTGGAATCTGTCATTTCCTAGATACCGTGCCTGCAGCTTCCCCTGACATCCTCATCCCTCCTTGTGCCCCCATTTAACTTTGTCATTCTTCAGCTCAATTGAGCTATCACCTCCTCCAGGAAGCCCTCCCTGGCTCCCCAAGAGAGGGTCCCACAATTTCTTGCCAAGGCATCTCTCGCATTTGTTGTACTTGCAACCCACTATTCCAGAAACTCCATGCCAATAAGACATGCCACCCTGATGTGTTGACACAGAGAAGGATTGACAAAGTGCTCCCGCCTGGCCATCAGAGCAGGCCCCACACTGGCAGGAGTCAGCCCCCCATGTCCACCCCAGTGGGGCCAACTCTAATCCCAACCCCCATAGTACTAGGAGCCACCACCCCCACCATCCCCAGGTGCTCAGCCAAGATCCTTATGGAACCCCCACACCAGCCCCTCATGGTGGTGTACCCCAGAGAGTGACAGAGTGGTCTCCAGACCTTCAGGGGTCTTCCCAGAGGACAGGGATTCTGGAACTGCAGCCAGGGCTCTGACCCAGGCTGGGGACTGGGCAGGTGAGGATGGGGCAGGTACCCAGCCCACCGAGCCCACATGTGGGAGCTGCCCCTTTCCATAGGAAGCAGCAGGTAGCCGGGGGACACAGGGTCCCCAGCAGAGACCCATGTTCTTGGCCCAGCTCCTCAACATCCCTCTTGCCCCCACCCAGCTAAATGGGGCCAGGGATGCTGCCCCTTGGGGCCGCTGTGAAGCAGGCAGTGCACTCGGGTCAGCCCAGGCCACAGTCGGCCCCTTCTGGGCAGTACAATGTTCTCTCTGCCAGCCACGTGACACTATTTGAACTTAAGTTCACTATAATTAAAAATTCAGTCCCAGCAGCCACATGGCAAGGGCCCAGTAGCCACACAGGGCTTAGTGGCTGCCATATGGGGGCCACTTAGTTATGGAACATTTCCAGAAAGTTCTCTGGGGCAGTAGTTCATACAGCACTTCCCGCATCCATGCTAAGTGCTTCCTAGCACTGCGCAGAACCCTGGCCCTCAACAGCCGTGGCAACATTATTATTCATATAAGAAACTTTGGGCTATTTTTGAAAGAGAGAGGACTTTTTTTGGAGGGGAAAGTTAGAAGTTACTGAGAGGAGGAGCTCGTCCTGCAGCAGCAGCCGTCACCGGCTGCCTAGAGCAGCTAGTAATTAGGCTGGAGGAAGCAGCCTGTCCCCTGGGGCTGCGTCTTGATCGGCCTGTCTGGCACACCCTCCCCCATCCTGCCCACCTGCCTCCCCAAGGCTAAAAATGCACACCCCCCACCACAAGGTCCCCATGGCAATGAAGCCAACAAAGCCAGAAGATTCTAGGACCCAGCTGGGCTGCCAGGCTCCACACCTGCTGCCCAGAGATCCAGGGCTCAGGCTTACCCAGTGGAGCCCTAAGATTCCTAGGTTCCTGCCACTCCTCCCCCAGCCCAGGGACAGAGCCCCACACAAACCACATCTCCCTTGTCTCCTTCAGAGGAGCCATCTCCAGACTTCGGGGTGCTGTCCCGACCCCTCTGGGCACACCCTCCTGCCCTGCTCCACCAGCCTCACCTGTACCTACCATGGGACCTTTGCACCTGCTGTCCCCTCTGCCGGACCCCTCCTTTTCTCCAGGGCTTTGCCCAAATGCCACCATGATACATGTGGTTTCCACAGGCAGACTCAAGGCAAACATTCGTGGAAGCCAATCAGTGCTAAAGTACTTGACTGACTCAGGTTCCATCTATTCATAAGCAAGTGTGCACTGTGCATCCACCATGTACCTCTGAGCAAAGACACTACAGTCCCTGCCCCGGACTCGCTTACAGCCCAGGATGGGCGTCAGCCAGCTTGGGACTCAGCTGAGGGCTACTGGCTTGGTTGGCTCCAAGGTACTAGGGGAGGTGGGCCCCATGGCAGGGTCTCAGTAGGACCTCAGGCTGACAGGACATCACCCAGGCACAGCTGACCTTTGCCCAGGTGTTCATCCCGGGGCCTTCCCCTGCCCAAGGCCAGCTGAGATGAGTCTCCCGTCCCCAGAGGTGCAACTGTGGCCTGGTGGTCAAGGAAGAAAGGCCTAGATGAGGTGTGTCTTCTCAAAGAGGGTTTGAAACTCACTCAGAAGGGTGGCAGTAAGAGCGTGTAGGTTTCTGAAAACTCAGCAGGGCACAATCCCTCCAGCTTGGGCACTCACTAGCTGTGTGATCTTGAGCACATGTCTTTGCCTCTCTGAGCCTCAGTTTCTTCAGTAATACAAAGAACAAGTGCAACTACCTTAGAGAACTGTCATTGGGAGCGGAGTTACTGGTCGGGGCCTAGCAGACCATAGGTGCCCTGTGCACCCCACGGCCAGTCCCCTCTCTGAAGCACAGCCAGATGGAAATTCCAAGGTGCACGCCTGCTCAGAGGTCCTTTTTCCTAAGCCCTGTCTGTGTCTCTACACAAAAGCCAACACCCCGAGGGTCCTCGCAGGGCCTTGAGTCCTCATGAGGAAAGCACAGCTCAGTAAGCGTCTACAGAATGAGTGGGTGCCTGAACAGTCCATCCTAGCCCTTGGCATGGGGGTGTTTAGGGAGGGGCAGGGGACCTCTCAGTGTGGCGGGGAGAACCTGGCCTGCCCTGCCCACTTAGAGGCTGCAGGTGCCCACAGACTGCCTTGCCCTGCTCCAGGGACCTTTCTATGACACTATGAAGCTCCGTCTGAGTCTCAAGTTAGGCCATTGTCTGTGTCCTGGTGCTTTGAAGATTGTTTATCCAGCCGGGTTTGCCAGAGTGGTTCACTCTTCAGAATGCCCTATTCTGGACCAATAAGTTGTGGCCAAGGGCCAGCTGGAGGGCATGGGTCGGGATGCCTCGGCCCTGCCCCCTCCTCACCTGGCTGGGCCCTGTATGCTGATCATGCCCAAGTCCTCAGAGCTGTCGATGAGCTGGCACCGGAACCTCCGGTCCTGTAGCACAGTGGTGATGTGGGACCAGTTGTGCTGGGCCGCAGCCCCGCCCACAGCCAGGTAGTAGCCGTCCCCTGGAAGAGACGCACCTGGACTCAGAGCAGGGTTTCAGGGCCAGGGCGGGGGGAGAGTGAAGGTGGCCCAACCTCCTGCTTGAGTGAACAGTAAAAGCCAGAGCTTAGTGATCCCCAAGGGGCCCTGGATTCTCAGTGAAGGGGAATGAAATTCAAGCCCCGCACTGAGGGTCATGTCAGTGGGGCCTGGGGGGACCCCCATGGTTACACACACCAAATGGGGGAGTCTGAAACTCACACCCACTTCTTAGGGGTTTCCTGATCCAGAATAGTTTAAAAGCCCAGTGGCATCAGGTCTTAGGAAGATTCTGTCCCACTGCAGCCACCAGGGCTGAGTGAGCCTAGACAGACGTGTCCTGTCTGAGCCTCCACGTCCTCACTGCCCCACTTCACCCCTCTACTTCCACAGCCCCAGGTCTCTGGAGTCCCCGGCTCAGCCATTTCAGGGCTGTGGGCCAGACTCTGGGCTGGGGGCTTTCTAGGAACACCCCCTGATGCCACATGGGATGCTGAGCCATCTCTATCCCTGGGTGTCAGAGAAAGAGACTGAGGTTCAGAGAGGTTACCCGTAGCAGGAGAAGACAGAACCCGGACGGCTCTGCCCCACACCTGTGGAACACACCAGGCCACCCTGCCACCAGGCCCCCATGCTGGACAGCTGGCCCACCTCAGCCCAGTGTCCTGGGGATGGCGCTGCCCCAGGTGCAGCCTCCCCGTGCCTCTCATTCTCATTTGGAATTTGGGGAGAAAGGAACTCCTTGGAGGGGGTAATTAGCCACAACTATGTCTAGTGCCTGGTGTGGGCTAGGCCCCCACTGACTCAAGCCCCCTGCTCATAATTTTGGGTAGTGAGAGCAGCCATGGGAGGAAGCCCTGACCCAGGGAGGCAGTGGGGACTCCCCACCCTCTGTGCACCCCTCGCCTGTCCCCAACCCTCACAGGGCCTCCCCGTTAGAGGCAGCAGCACACAGGCCGCTCCCCCAACCTGCGGTCCCAGCTCCTCCATCTAGACAACAGGAACGGGACTGAGACCCCTCATAGGGCTGCTGGGGAGATTAAGAGCCTCAGCACAGGGAGTCCGGCTGGCTGAAGGTGTCAAGACCCTCATCCCCTTCCCTGACCTGCATGGGGGCAAGTGGCTTCTCGGGGTCTCTGGTGCCATTTACACTGGACACCAGCAGGAAGGGCAGGAAGGAGAGGCTGGGTCCTGGGACATGAAGGCAGGAAAGCCCCAGCCCCCAACCCTACTATGGGACAGCCGCCATCAGAGGCAGGAGAATCCTACCTGAGCACCCCACACCTCCAGCCCTGCCCCTGCTATCATGGTCATGGGTATAGCCACCTGCTGTGATTGAAAATCAGATGGGTTCCTTTCTCTTTCCAGCAAGGGGGCCAGCTGGTGGTACGGACTGGCCAGCTGGGCTCTGATACTCCTGAGGTTATGACGGGCCCAGCCACCCACTCAAATCTCAGAGCTGGGGACCTTCCTCCTCCTCCACCCAAGGGAGGGAAGGAGCAGAAGAGCCTGGCTCTGGTGGCAGCTCCCAGCTGAGGTCCTCACAGTCCCTCTTGCTTGTCCAGATGAGCCCTGGGACACTCCTGACCGTGTCACCCCCTGTGCTGTGGGCTCCTCTGTGCCCCAATCCTACCAGTCCCATTCCAAAGGCCTCAGTCTCCAGGAAGCCCTCCTTGACAACCAGAGCTCTAGTGCCTCCAGATCACTCGGGCCAGACTCTGGTGTCACCCACGGCTCCCATCTCTCTCTCACTCCCACATCTCAAAGAATAGCCTGAGTGGCCCCAGCCTGGGCTGTGGCGTCCCAGGCCTGGACAGCCCACCTGTCCCCATGTCACCCTTGCTGCCTACCACCCTGAAGCCTAATCTCACCACTCACACCCTTGCTCCCCATGTTCACCCAGAAGCTTTCCTGGGGCCTGTCAGAGCCCCTATGGCCTCTCTTCGGTTGTTCTCATATTGCACTTGGCTTTGACAAGCCTCACTTCTAGGCCCAAATGTGAGCTGCTGCCTCTGCAACACCTGGACCCCCACCACCCAGCCCAATGCCACCTCCCCTGGGAATTCTGCCTGCCCCCTCCAACCTGCAAAGCCCGTAGCAGCTCATGCCTTAATGGCGACCAGGGACCATGCCTTGCACACAGAGTGGCCTCTGAACCATGGGGTGGGGGGTCTGCTTCCCAAGCCCCCAGCCCACTTTGACTTGTTCAAGAGACACTACCCCATCCTCAGGGGGACGCTATCTTGGGAAGCTCACAGACCTGGCCCAGATACAGTTCTGCAGCTCATTGGCCTCACTTCCCACTCCTCTGAGCCTCTGTCTTCTCATCTGCAAAGTAGGCAGAGCCACAGCCTCCAGCTCCCTGGGGCTGTTGAAAGACCCACTGGAGTCCTGGCCAGGCTCCACCGCATGTCCCTCCTCCCTTTCTCCTTTGGAAACTAATGAGCACAAAAGGGAGAGCGGAGCCAAAACATAAGCCAGTCTGCAAAGGGGTCCCTGATACCTGGCTGGGGCTCCTCAAGGATGCCAGAGTGCTGGAGAGATGCCCTGCTCTGCCCACCCCAACACACACCCATACACAGACATGCCCGCACGCTGTGTGACTATTATACCTCTGCTCCTGTGTGGCCCCACCAGGTCCAGGTCCCAAGGCCAGCAGCCAGCGCAGGGCCCGGCCTGGCCTGGCCTACAAAGCAGGTGTGCAGGGCCACCCAGGAGCTCTCTCTGGCTCACTGGCCTGAGCGGGTCTGCAGGTGTGGGCCCTTCCTCACACTGCTCAGTGTTGCTGGGATGCATCCCAGAAGCACACACTCCTCTTGTAATATTTAAAAAAATCAACACAGATCATTTAAGATGACTTTTAAGATTGACAACTGCTTTATACTGCAGCCTTGATCACATGTGAATCGTCACATTCCCTTGACCTGATGCTAATCTGCTGCCCCGCGTGTAATTAACACACATATTAAGCACATACATATTTAACACGCATGCATATTCAACAGGAATGGTGCCTTTTTTTAAAGCCTGGAAATAAAACAAAGTCACAGCAGTTTTCTCTTGATCAGCAGTGTCTCTGGGACCTAGAGCTCGGCCCTGGGGGACTGGACTCAGCTCACCACACCTGCCATAGCCACCAAGTGCAAGCCTCCCCCCAGCCAGCTCAGCCGCTGCCCAGACTGTAGCCACAGGAACCCACCAGAACCTTCCAGGAAGGCAAATCTCAGTGCTCCGTGTCAAGGCGGCTCTGCTTGCAAAGCACTGTCCTGACAGCTTCCTCTTCGGGGAGAAACTGAGGCTCAGGGAGGCTGCTCCCCAGCCCTCTTGAACCCCCAGGCTCTGGCTCGATGCCATGTCACAGATTGGGGAGGAGGTCCTCCTGCTTCCATTTTACAGATGGGGAAACTTAGGTTCAGAGAGGCAAGTCACAGAGCCAGTCAGCGGCAGGGCCGGGGGCAGGATTCAGAGACCCGCATTCTCATCTGGGTCTGGCTTTTCTACTTCCCTGCCAGAGCCACCTCTCGGTGCAGCTACGGCCCTACTGTGGGGCTGGCACCAGCTCCCATGGGACATCCCCACATGGCCTCACTCCATCCATCAAAGCCCAGGCTGGACGCAGCCTCCTCAGGAAAGCCTTCCTCCCCAAAGTCAGCTGCTTCCCAAGCCCCAGCAGCACTGCGTTCTGTCCCCTCTCTACACCTGTCTGTCTCCTTGGGGGGGGGGGCTGAGGCCCCGCCCAGCCTCATCATCTGTGCCCATTGGCTGCCTTGAGTCTGCCCGACAGCAAAAGCCCCACAAATGATGGCTGAAGAAACAATGTGCTCATTACCGAATTAAGCACACGTGCTGGGGCCCAGCCTACTGCTCACTCAGCCTCCATGTCAATGATTTTCAATAGGTGTGCCGTGGGAGGATCTTAGGTGTGGCATGAAAAATTTTAAAGATCATTAATTAAATTATTTTCAAAACATGTTCAAAGCACAGTAAGTATATTCTTTTTATTTTACTTTTTTTTTTGAGACAAGAGCCTCAAGCTGTTGCCCTGGATAGAGTGCTGTGGCATCACAGCTCACAGCAACCTCCAATTCCTGGGCTCAAGCGAGTCTCCTGCCTCCGCCTCCCAAGTAGCTGGGACTACATGCGCCCACCACAACGCCCGGCCATTTTTTGGTTGCAGCCATCATTGTTGTTTGGTGGCCCAGGCTGGATTCGAACCCGCCAGCTCAGGTATATATGGCTGGCGCCTTAGCCTATTGAGCCACAGGCGCTGAGCCTATTTTACTCTTTTTTGAACAACATAATTTAAGTGTGCCCTGCAAGTTTAACTATAGGTTCAAGTGCGCCGTATGTTAAAAATGGTTGGAAAACCGTTTTTCTATGTGACTCTCTCTGTCACTGATAGCAGGAGGGAGGGCTGCCAGGCTCTGCATGCCCAGAGGGACCCCTCGCCCATGTGCACAGCCAGGTCTGCCCCTTTGGCCCCAGACTGCAGGGCTAATTGCATCATGCTGTTTCTGCCAGACCCAGAGGCCTAAAGGCCCTGCCAGACCTCAGCACCCTCCAATCCATCCATCCTGGGCAGTGAGGCCCCTTGTCCCCCACCCCCACCCTTCTAATCTGGCCTCTTGCAACATCCTATATGGTCTTCTTATTTTACCTTTCTAATCCTGATTCCTACAACCACAAATATAAAGTCCCCCCAGGCCAGAACCTTCTCTGGCTCATCACTGGGTCCTCAGTGCCTCAGACGGAGCCTGACTCTCAGGTAGGGGCTCAGGAATTGCTTCTGGGCGCCCTGACATGTGTACAGTCCTTTCCCCTGGCCCAGGCTCAGACCCCAAGGGGACGCCCACCGAGGTCAGCTGAGGACACAGCTAAATTCGCCAGCACCACAGGGCTGGCCGGATTTCTTAAACAGTCGGAGCCCTCCCCATGGGCTGTGTCCCTGCCCCCTGCCCCCTATGGCTGGCAGCACAGAGAGGGCAGCAGCAGCACCTCTGCCCTCTGCAAGCCTCGTCTCTCAGAGAGGAAAACCACCCCTTTCTGGGCAAAGAAAACACTTCCCACTCTGCTCGTTCTCCCCAGGACTACAGATTAGATTTCTCCTTGTGTGAACCAAGAAGCAAGATCAGGGAGCTGAACAAAAGGGAGGCAGATCATGGCTCGGGGCACAGCCATGGCTGCGTAAACCAGCCAGAGAGTGAGATGCTGAGCTGCCTGTCACCGAGGGCGTGTAAGCAGAGCAGAGGAAGGCAGAGGGCATTGCACGGGCTCGGAGCCATGCACACTGTAAGGGCCTGTCCAACCTGAGACTGGGGGCCATAAGGGTACCAAGAAGCCGACCCAGCATGGACGTTGTCAGCAGAGAGGAGCTGACTTCTCCAAAAGGAAGGTGCAGCCTTATCCTGGGCTGGCTCAGCCCTGTCAGCCGTGCTGAGCACGCCCACCCTGGGTGGCTCTGGAATGCCGCAGTGCAGACAGGTTCAAAGACATCATTATCACTCCGAGTACTCGGAGCTCCAGCATGGCCGCCGGAACAAAGGCTGCATCTAGCTGGAAACAAGACCTGTAATCACCCCGGCCCTGGCCATGGCAGGTGGCAGCTGACCACAGAGCAGCCCAAGGCAGCCTGTCCCATTCAGCCTGCTGTCGGTGGCCGCTGGTCCCAGAGTAGTCTGCAGCCATAGCACCTCATGCCAGAGCATCTCTTACCTTCAAAGGCAGGGGCCAGTGGGGAGGCCTGGGGGCCAGGGGCCAGACAGCTGACCGTTAGGTCACTTTCAGTGCCCCCACGGTGGTTCAGCATGCAGGTGTACACCGTGGAGCCTGTGGAGGGAGGACCCAGGTCAGAGCTCACAAGCTGCGTGGCAGCGGTGGCCCCTGAGCCTGGACACCCACAGCAGGAGGCCTTAGTGGGAGGTGACCTAGAGAGGCCCCTCAGCTCAGGGGTTCCACTGCAGCTGAGTGGCTCAGGGAGGGCCAGTGGTGGGCAGGTCAGCCTACCTTCATCGTCCCTGGGGAGGGAGACATCCTTCTTTCTGAGATGCCTCCACATTAGTCTCCCAATCATCCCTCCCGACCCCCACCACGGGATTCGCGTCCCTCCCTCACGTGGGGTGCTCCCGCACTGTGCCTGGCACAGCAGCAGACCCTGTGAATGCCTGTGTCACAAGTGATTCTGCAGATGGATGACAGATAGGACAAAGGGAGGCCAGGTCCACTGGGAAGGAGAGGGGAACACGTGGGTAGGAAGAGTGAGCAGGTGCATAGGGACCGGCAGGAGGGAGAGCAGGGGGTGGTGCCCGTGAGAGTGGGCGGTGGGCTCATGCACTGGCTGAACAGATAATGCCATGGGTCGAACTGTGTCCCCCCAAAAGACATGTTGAAGTCCCAAACCCCAAGACCTGGGAATGTGACCTTATTTGGAAATAGGGTCTTTGCAAATGTGATCAACCATCCCCACGGGAAGGGGAGGACACAGGGGAGAACCCTTGTGGGAACAGGCAGAGACCACGGTGAAGCAGCTGCCAGCAGAGCCCGGCCGAGGCTCCTGCCAGAAGCCATAGAGGGAAGGAAGGAAGGGCGCTCTCTGCCAGCCCCGGGTGCAGACACTGAGTTTTGGCCTCCAGCTTCCAGAACAGTGAGAGATACATATCTGTTGTATAAGCCACCCCGTCTGTGATGCTCCGTAACAGCCATGAACGTGCTTAAAGACAGGGACGGGTGAGTTTTGGGATGTGTGGGGGACAGAAAAGGAGGTGAATATCCCAAATGTTGCTTGGGATATACTTAGGCTGAAAAATTACTCATTATCTGGAAACTAATTTAACTGAGCGCCCTGTTTTTCTGTTTAATTCTGGCAACCCCACCTGGGGAGAGCATCCGGGGGGTGGCTGGGCTCCCACTCCTGTGCCAGGGGAGGTGGCGAGCAACCACCATGCATCCTTCCTGGGACACAGTTAAAGGAGGGATGGAGGGAGCATGGAGGGCCAGGGCCTAGGGCTGGGACTGGGCCGACACGGGGGTGCTGGGTGTTCACATTGCCTGGAGGAGATGGGATCAGCTGCCAGACCGTGTTGGTGACCAGGGCTGTTTTGCCCACGACAGGACAGGACTGTGCCCACCAGCCCTAGGCTCCACACCTGGGGGTCGGCTGACATCCGCAGAGAAGAGCCAGTCCGCAGCCACCCTGGCGTCCGGCCCCACCAGATAGAACTTCCCAAAGTAGGACATGTTGAACACCGCTGCGGCCCCTCGGCATGCCAGACACTCCGCCTGGATCTGAAAAGTGCCAACGTAGAATGCTGGGGGCCTTTGTGGGATACTTCCTCCTTGGGAGCTGGGAAAGCTGGGGCTCTCTCCCACATGCCTGCTCTGAGCCAACCCCTCCCTCTCTGCCAGCCCACACTGCCCCCACCCAGCTCAGGAACTTGGTATGACACCCGCTTCTCAGGCACAGGCAGTGCCCTGCAGGGTAGGTTACATGCTAAGCCATGGAGCCAGGCCCAGTAAGTACTAAAGGATTGACATCACCCAGGATATGTTATCTGACCTCAAAGGAATCACAGGAGAAATCAGTAGCAGAAGAAAAATTGGAAAATTCACAAATAAGTGAAAATTAAACAACACGCTCCCAAAGAACCAATGGGTCGGGCGGGGGGGAACCACACGGGGAACAAGGAACTACTTTGAGGTGAATGAAAATGAAACAGGACACACAGCACTGTGGGGAGCAGTCGAGTCGCACACAGGGATGGCTACGCCCCTCTGCACCTGTTTATAAAAGATCTCCATTCAATAACCTGAACTTCCACTTTGAGAAACTAGAAAAAGAGCAAAGGCAAAAAGAAGAAAATAAATAACAAAGACAAGAACAGAAGAAAAAATGAAATAAGAATAGAAAATCAGCTAAATCAAAAGTTGATTCTTTGAGATCAATGAAAAGTGACAAACCTTTAGCAAGATTGACAAAAGAAAAGAAAGACGGCTCAAAGCACCAAGCCAAGAGTGGCAGCAGGCACACCACTGCCCACCTCGCAGAATCACAGGGGCTGTGGGGGCCGCTGTGAATTGTGTGCCAACAGATCAGACATGAAATGGACAAAATCCCAGAAACACACAAATTACTGAAACAGAATGAAGAAGTCATGAAAATCTTAATATAACTGTAACAAAAAACACATTGAATTAGTAATTTTAAAACTCCCTACAAGCCTAGGCCCAGATGGCTTCACTTGTAAATTTAACCAAACATTTAAAGAAGAATTAATATCAACTCTTCCCAAATTCTTCAAAAAAAATAAGAGTAGGAAATACTTCCCAATTCATCCTGGGAGGCCAGTGTTACTCTCACCCCCCAAACCAGACAAAGATGTAAGACTACCAGTATCTCTTGTAAACATATAGATACAAAATCCTCAACAAAACACTAGCAAACCGGACCCAACAATGCAGAAAAAAAGATCACACATCACAATCAGCGGGATTTAACCCAGGAATTTAACATCTAAAACTCAAATGCTGTTGCACCCTATTAGGAGAACCAAGAGCAAAAACCATCTAAAAGGTGTAGAAAAGGTCTTTAACAAAATCCACCTGTTCTTGATAAAAACACACAACAAACTAGGAACACAAGGGGACTCCCTCGACCCAATGAAGGGCTCACAAACATCATGTGGCTATCACTGCTCTCGATGAAGAAAGTCCAGATGATGCTTCCCTCTAAGATCAGGAACAGACAACGTGTCCAACCTTGCCAGTCCTACTCAGCATTGTCCTGGGGATACTCAGGGCACATAGATAAGAAAACAAAAACAAAAGGCAATCAGATTGGAAAGAAAAGGAAAAACATCTGTATTTGCAGATGACATGATCTTATATGCAGAAAATCCTAAGAAATCCACTAAAAAGCTATTAGAACTAGTAAAATAGTTCAGCGAGGTGACAAGAAACAAGGTAAGTATATAAAAACACCAAAAACGCACTGTATTTTGATATTGGCAATGAACAATTTGAAAAGGAAATTTAGAAAATGAGTCCTTTTATATTACCATCAAAAATAATAAAATGCTCAGAAATAAATTTAGCCAAAAAGTATAAAACTTGTACTCTAACAACTAGAAAATATTTTTGAAAGAAATTAAAGGAGATTAAAATAAATCTCCTTTAATTTTAAATTATCCATTTTGCACCAGGCCCTGAGAATTCTGAGACTATCTGCTTACTTTAAATTATTAAAATAAATTAATGGAAAGGTTTCCCATATTCATCACCTCCCAAAGTGACCTACAGATTTAACACAATCCCTATCAAAATTTCAGTTGGCTTCTTTGAAGAAATTGACAGGCTGACCTTAAAATTCCTATGGAAATTCAAGGTACCCAGACTCTTAAAAAGCAATCTTGGAAAGGAAGAACAAAGCTAAAGGACTCATGCTTCCTGATTTCAAAACTCACTGCGAAGGTACAGTCACTGGGCCAGTGTGGCCCTAAGTCAGAACAGACATAGAGGCCAGTGGAACAGGACGGAGAGCCCAGAAATAAACCTGCATATCTACGGTCAGTTGATTTTCAGCAACGGAGCCGAGACAATTCCACAGAGGAAAGCCGCCTTTTCAACAAAATGGGATGGGACAACTGGATAGCCACAAGTCAAAGAATGAGGTTGGACCCCCTTCCTTCCTCACACCATGCACAGAATGGTGGAACCCTAGACTTACATGAAAGAGCCAAAAATACAGAAGGAAACATAAGATAAATTTTTGTGACCTTGGTTTAGTTTCTTAGGCACGACCCCAGAAGCGCAAGTGGCCAAAGGGAAAAATAGAGATGAATTGGCCACCACCAAAATGTTAAGAGTTGTGCTGCAAACAAAACCACAAAGAAAATGGAAAGACAACCACGAGATGGGGAAAATGTTTGCACATTCTACATCCGACAGGGGACTTGTGCCTGGGCTCAGTAAGGAAGGAACACACAATGTCAACCTGGGCAAAGGATCTGAATGGCCGTTTCTCTAAAGAAGATCCACAAATGGAGAACGGGCACGTGAGAAGGTGCTCCACACCACTGGTCGTCACAAAACCGCAAGCCAGAACCACAGCACAGTGACGCCATTCACACCCCCTCGACTGTGACACGGGCAGGTGAGGACGCAGGGAAACCACAGCTGCCCCCCACTCTCCCCGCACGGGGAGACATGAAGCAGTGTGTCCACTGTGGAAAACAGCGGGGTTTCCTCAGAGTGGTAAGCAGAGTCGCCTCATCACCCAGCAGGCCTGGTCCTGGCCAGATGCCCATGAAGTATGGAAACATATGCCCAGAAACTCGCACTAGTCATTCTCGGCAGCACCATTCCTAAGCTCCAAAAGGTGAAAACAACCCAGATGTCCACCAACGATGAGCGGATGAATGAAATGTGGCACATCCAGAAGACGGGATGTTACCGTCTGGGATGAGAAGGGGCGAAGCAGGGACACCTGCGGCAGCATCGCACGAAGAGAGGGGCCGGTGACAGAAGCACGCGCCTTGTACGACTCTACTCACTCTGAAAAGTTCAGACTAGGAGAACCCAGAGCGGCCGAGAGCAGATAGGGGTCGCCTTGGTCAGGGGTGGGAGTAAGGCGGTGACTGCTAATGGGCCGGGAGTGTCTTTTGCTAGATGAAAATGTTCTAAACTACATCATAGTGATAGTTTCACAACCATGTGAACTTATTAAAAAACACTGAATTGTGCCCTAGAGGTGGGTAAACTAGGTACCCTGTGAACTCTATCTTAACGAAGTGGTTTACAGAGCGACATCTCTCCTTATGCCCCTCCCTACAGTTTAGGAAGCCTCAGCCAGGTTTTCAGGGTCCTCTGTTGCTGCTGTTACTTCCATTTGGTCTTCCCTGTTAGAGCTCAGATGTGCCCACCTCGTTATCATTATTGAAAACAAAAATAACGACAGCCAGCCGGATGCAGTGGCTCACTCCTGTAATCCCAGCACTCTGAGAGCCCAAGGTGGAAGGATGGCCTGAGGGCAGGAATTCAAGACCAGCCTGAACAAGAGCAAGACCCCATCTCTACTAAAAATTGAAAAACTAGCTGGGTGTGGTGGCAGGTGCCTGTTGTCCCACGTACTCGGGAGGCTGAGGCAAGAGGACTGCTCGCGCCCAGGAGTTTGAGGTTGCTGTGAGCTATGACACCACAGCACTCTACCCAGAGCAACAGAATGAGACTCTGTCTCAAACAAAAAAAGCAAAGAAAATGACGACAGCACTGCTCCCTGGTCCTGGGTGGTGGCTGTGAGTCAGAAGGCTGTCCCCTCTCCTTCCAGATGCCCCTCTGTGCTCAGTGCCCTGTGAGGCGTGTGGAGCCATGCTGACCCATGCCAACCCTGGCAGCTGACTGCGCAGGTCTCCTCCCACCCCAGGGAGGGGACCCCCATGCAGGTCCCACTGTCCCCAGAAACCTGGTTGTTAAATGGGCACCACCCGGCGTCCGGCCTCTGAGCCCCATGCAGCCTTGCCGGCTCCACCAGGCATCACTATCCTTTAAGGAGCTCCCACCCTCTGTTGGGCACCGTGGCATCTCCATTGGCACTGCCAGGGCTATCAACCAAAACCCAGAGCAGCTTCCGGGGCTGACGCCATCTACCCGGCTGGGGAGTTGCCAACGCTGAGAACGAGGCACGTTTCACGCTTTGGGGCTGTTGCAGGCGCGTTTGCGGAGGATGGATGAAGCCACAAAGCCAAGTTGGCATCTCCCCTGAGCTCTCACATCCTGGAGGGCCACGAGTCTCACAGGTTTTGGAAGCTGTGGGTGCCGAGGTGCCAGACGGAGCCCGTGCACTCCCAAGAGGCGGCCGTGAGAGCTAGGAGAAGGCCGGCTGCACACGCAGCAGGAGGCCCCTCTGCCAGGGCCTCCAACAGGGGGGACGGTAGGAATAAATAGTTTTTCCCTCAGGACTAGCTGCAGAATTCTCAGGGCCTGGTGCAAAACAGAAATATGGGGTGGTTGTTTCACTAAGGCATCAACAGCAGAGCATCGGCCCCAGTGAAGGGCCTGCAGGTGCCAGATGCCCCAGGGGCCGCTCCTGCTAAAACCCCTCACAGATGCCTCTTAGTCTGTCCCCGGGCTCTGGGGACTCCCGACCCAGGCCTCAGTTCTTCTCCCACATCAGATTTCTGGTGAGACTTCACCCTGTCTGTCTGGTGTGGCAAACCTCACGGGGCAGCAGAGTCCACTGGGTGACCACTTAACCAAATGGCTGGGCTGCCTCTGCAAAAGCTGCTCGGGACTGCTCACCTGTGCAGACTGCCAGTGGGTGCTGGTCCTCAGACTCGCCTCCCCCACCCAGGGGAAGCAGGGAGCCAGGCCCTGGGAGAGGCGGTGAGCCACCTAGCACCTCATCTGACCAGTCCCACATGCCCACTTTTGGAACAGGCAACAGCACCTCCCACCCCAGCTTGTCTGGGGATCCATGTTGTCCTGGGTCTGCTCTGCAAGAACGTGGGCTGGAGCCCTCTGCTTGTGACCCCAGGAAGAAGGACAGCTCACACAGGCTTCCTAACAGCTCCTGGGGGCTCAGTGGGTCAGCCTCCGCCTGAGGCCACACAGCCCGACTCAGCCCCCAGCCTGCCCCAGCAGCCATGTTCACTCACCCCAGGCCTACCTGGTGGCCTCAGCACAGGTGGAGGGAGGAGAGAGGGAGAGGAAAACACATGATTCCTCCTCAAAACTGAGTCAGCCCCAAGGGATGGTGTATACAGAGTGGGAGAGACTCCTGGGCAGGAGTCCCTGCAGGGCCGGTGAGGTTCCACTTGCACTGGGGGTCGGGATGGGGCCCTGGCCTCCTGCTGGACGGCAGCTACACACCGTGTCGTGGTGGGGCGGGAAGTCGAAAGTGTACTCGTCTGCCAGAAGCCGGCTGTAGGCATGGTCCTCATGGGCCCGGTTCCCGTATGCCCCATAGTAGTCATACTCCAGGACCTAGGGAGAACATGGACATGGCCTTCCTCCTCCCCTCCTCCCACCCTCCACCCTCCTGAGGGTGAGCATGAGGGTGTGCGCTGGGGCTGGGGAGCATCACCCGATGCAGCCACAGCCTCACCAGGCCTCTCCTAGGAAGAGAATGTGTGGCTGGGGGTGGGGGGCGGGGGACGCAGCTGAGGCATGAGGTGTTTCAGGCATAGACGGTGGTCTAAATGACACCTGTGGTGGGGCTGAGAGCCAGTTCCACAGCTGAGGCCCAGGAAGCTGGCAGAGAAGTTGGGTCACCCACAGCAGGGTTGGAGAGGCCCTCAGGGATCATGTCAGGCTTCCCACCTGATGCAGTGGGATAAATTCGGGAAGTGGCTCTCGGATGAGGCAGGCAGTGGGGTGGTGGGGGGCGGGGGGTGGCTACAGTGACAGCTCCAGATGTGTGGCATGGTAATCCAGAGCCAGCTCCCACCATGGGCAAAGCCTGCTGGACATGCCTCACGCTTTTCTCAACGGCAGCCCTTGTAGCATAAGGAAACTGAGGCAGGGAAGGTTAAACCTTGCCAGAGGTCACAGACAAGTCCCCGGCAGAGCAGGGGCATGAAGCTGAGTAGACACATGGGCCCCAAGGTCTGCTGTGGCTCAGCCCCCCAGCAATCTGTCCACCCATGCACCTCCCCGCCGCTCCCGCCCTCCCACCCACATAGGCACAGGTGGAAATAGAGGTGCAGGCGACACTTGATTCTCACCTCCCAGGCCAGCCGCGTCCCCCAGCCCCACCCCCAGCCGCACGTTCTCTTCCTAGGGGAGGCCTGGTGAGGCTGTGACTGCATCGGGTGATGCTCTGCAGCCCCAGCGCACACCCTGGCAGCCAGAGAGGGGCCTGGTAGGGGGTCTTCTCCCTCCCCTACCAGGCTGGTTCATTCCAGCCCAGAGAGGATGTCCCAGCAGCCCCTGTAGCCCTGCCAAGGTGTCAGGGAAGGTCATCCAGTCTCTTGGACTCCCAGGATGGCTCCTGGGTGGGGTGCCATCTTGGGACCAAGGGTGAGTTCCCAACTCCCACCCTGCTCCCCTCTCCCCTGGCCAGGCCAGGGACTCAGGGCGGACAGGGTCGGGGGCAGACACAGGGCTGTGCCTAAAGGCAGTGTCTGCCCAGGCCCATCCTCCCAGCATGATCCCTGGGGCCAGCAGGAGAAGGGCTGAAGACAGGAATGGCCGAGGACACTGACCTGGAGCCCAGGCCTCCTAGCCAGCTTTGGCTCCCATATTTCCTGATGGTGCCCTGGGCACTGGACCTCGTCCTGGGGCATGGGTAGCCATGGGGAAGGACAGCACTGCCTCGAGGGGACAGAAGAGGCAGCAGCAGGAAGGGGTCCCTCATTCCTACAGTCTGGTCACGGGTACCCCCCAGCTGGCCTTGGAGCATCACCTGGCCTAACCCATACGCCCTGGCCAGGGGCTTCCCAAGCAGGCCTGTTCTTACTCTTCTCCTCACAGACAGGTCCCTGGGAGGCCCAGAAGCCCAGAGGCCAGGACTCTGCAAAGTCTCAGCTGAGAAGGGGACACTGATGGCACCCTCTCCCACTCCATGACACCCATAACCTGAACAAGCAGGTGAAGCTGCCAAAAACAGACACTCACAAAATTACGGGCAGACACCCGTGATTCCTCCTGCAACCAGGGTGAGGGGTCTTCTGTGCTGTCCCCTGAGGGACGCCCCTGCTCTGCCCACAGTGCTCACCCTCAGCGGCCACGGAGGACACCAAAGGATGTGAGGCAGCTCCGTGGGGCCTGGCCTCCCTCGTGCAAAGTAACAGAGCCTCGTCCTGGGCCGGGTCCAGGTCAACCGGCCACACTGGACTTGTTACTCACCGGCGCTGGGCCTTGTGGGTGGAACCAGCCTGGCCGCTCCCAGCCCTGCCGCTCCTGGAACACACAGCCTCGTCCGAGGAGCTCCTGGGGAGGAGACAGCAGTGCCCTTCACACCCTGCGGACACTAAAGAGGGCGGCCACGGCCACCACACTGTCCCCAGGGGTGCAGGCAGCAAAGGCCCCCCACTCCCAGAACCAGGGCCCCACCCCAGGCTGCTGGCCCCCTAGAGCTCCCCATCACCCCCTGCCTGACCCTAGGTCCTCCAGTCTACGGATTATCATCTACTATGGATTAAATCATGCCCCCCAAATTCACATGCAGAGGCCCCAGCCCCCAATGTGGCTGCCTTTGGAGACAGGAGTGTGTGGTCCTAACCCCAAAGGGCTGGTGCCCTGGTGAGAAAAGGAAGAGAGCCCTGCACTTTCTACTGTGAGGACATGGCCAGAAGGCGGCCGCCTGCAAGCTGGAGGAGCCCTCACCAGCCACTAGAACCACCAGCACTGTGGTCTTGGACCTCCCATCCTCCATAACTGTGAGAAAACAGATTTCTCTTATTTAAACCACCTGTCTGGGGCATTTGCTCTGGCAATTCTATCAGACTGGTGCACCAGAGAACCCACCCAGCAATCCCACTCCTGGGCGTGCCCAGGGGGACTGAAAGTGGGTCTCAGACACACAGATCACACATGTTCACAGTGACACTACGCACAGCCGCCACCTGGGGAACAGCCCATGCCCGCCACTGACAAGAGGATAAGGTGCACGTGGTGTGCGTGGACAGCCACAGAAGCCAGTGGAATTCTGATGCATTTTACAGCTGAGATGAGCCCAGAAATCTAGCCGAGGGGAGGGAGCCAGACACAAGAGGTCATAGGTTGTGCAAATCCTTTATCTGAACTGTGCCTAACAGCAAATCTCCGGAGAGCAGGGACAAGCCATGGTGCCAGGTGGGGGGTTCATGACGGGAGACTACAGGGCATAGAGTTTCCTAGTGGGGCAATGACAGAGTTCTGGAACTAGGTAGTGGTGGCTGCTGTCCAGCAGCGCAAATGGACGCAGTACCACTGAAGTATACTTAAGAAGCGGCTAAGATGGCAGAACTTAGGGCGTGCATACTTTACACAATAACAAATGTAATGGGCACAATACAGTAAAGATGTGGTGTCAGATTTCTTTGAAAATTAATTTTCAAAGAAAAAGAATCCCCACTCTCAGGGCTGGAAGGGCCCAGGGCGAAGCTGAGTCTGGCCCGAGGGCTGAGTGAAGGCAGAGTGGAGGGGACCCAGGAGAGGAGAACCTCCTGAGGTCAATTTGGGACCCCGGATAGGCCCTCCCCACAGCAGTGGAGGGCACAAACCCACTCCTTTCAGGGAAACATGGGGACAGCCCACCAGTCACTGGCAAGGAGCCCCCCAGGAAGGGAGGTGAGGGTCGGGGGAAGCTTTCCCTCCAGGGAAGGGAGGTCCCACAACATCTTCCTAGGGCAGAACTGCTCACTTAGGAGGGATGGGTGGAACCCACTGCAGGTTGAGTGAACTCTGGGTTTTCAGGGGGGTCTTCTGAGCTGTCAGGATTGTTAAGAGGGTAGGGAGAAGTCTAGGGACAGGGTGAGGAGATCCCAAGGCTATGTGTGGCTTAAGATCATAGCTGGCCCCCTAAGCCAGGCCAACGGCCAGGGCAGTCTGGGGACCGGTCCTCTGACTGCTGATGTCTCTGGGTCTCTTTCTAGGGGGGTAGTCAGCTAATACTGGGTCCTTCCTGGAGCCAGGCACTGGAGTCCCAGATGTGAGAGACCCCTCCAATTTACCACCCATGCACTCAATAATGTGCAGGGACTGGTGTGATTGGACATAGCCCTTGCTCCCAAGTAAGCAAAGTACCCAGGCCTGCAGTGCCTGCCCCCTGATCATCGGCCACCCCAGATGACAGGGGGTAGGGGTGTGGAGACAGGGCCAGGACCTGATCACCAGCCATCCCAGATGACAAGGGGTGGGGGAATTGAGACAGGGCCAGGAGCATGGAAAAGGAATTCACAGGTCTTCAAGGGCCCAGGGAGCACACAGGGGCAGAGAGATGAGTACTTAACAGTGGGCTTTGTTGTATATGTAGAAGCTCACCAGGGTGGAAAAGCACCCCCTGTAGGCTCTACAAACAGGTTCCCACCTCCTCAGCATGACATGGTCTGGCTGCCTCCTCGACCACCCACGTGCAACTGCACTCACCCGCCCTGTGCCCACCACCCAGAGCCCCCCTGGGCAGTGCTGCTGCCAGCTGCCAGGAAGGCTCAGGGCTATGTCCTTGGGTATGGTGTCTCCTCCACTAGACATCAGCCCCTTGGCTGCAGGGACCTGTTTCCACTGTATCCCTGAGTGCTCCCAGCCCTTAGCCCAGGCCCAGCAGTTGGCTAATCCTCGGGGAATGGACAGCTGCCTTGCTGCCTCACCTGCCCTTGCACCTTGCATTTCTGTCACCCCAGTGGCCTGAGGACACCCGGGGGTCCGGCTGCTGGCTCACAGCAGGAGCCCATGGAGGTGGTACCTCGTGTAGGGGGTCTGTCCTCATGTTGCGCCCAGCCAATGGCTCGTCGTGGGGGAACACCACAGAGTAGTTCTTGGCGTAGGACTCATGGCTTCGCTCGCGGACCCAGCGGCGATGGTCCGTGAGGGACTGATGGAAGCGCCTGCAGCAGATGGAGGGGCCTGGTCACTGCTTTGGGGACAGCCTGGCCAGGGACCCAGGGCAAACCGAGGCATGCGTCCCCCACCAGAACCTCCACCCCAGGCTTGGGTAGCTCAGCCTCCTTGCCCATGGGCCCATTACGTGAGAAGGACCTTTCAAGTTCAGGGCTCGCAACATCCTGGAACACCAGTCCCCTCCCTCCTCAGCAAGAGGGAGTAGGCAGTGTGGAGGCGGGGGCTGGAGTGGTGGCCTCACCCCCTACAGACCCCCAGTCTGCAATTCCAAGGCCAAGTCAGGCCCGGGGCTTGAGATGAGCAGAGTCTCTGGGAGAGACCCCAGATGCATGGGGGAGCAGCTACAGGATCCAGCCCCTGGGACCAGAGATGGTGTGGGGTAGTCCCCTTGAGACTGGGGACACAACGTGTAGCCACTGAACCCCCAGTGTTGTCCAGCTTCAACCTAGTGGGGCCCACACTGCTTCCCACCGAGCTCAGAGGCCCCAAGGCTACACCTGTGCCCAAGCCTCTCTGTGGCCTCAGCCCAGCAGAGTAGCTGCACCAGGCCCTTTTGCCACCCATGCACAGACACCCGCACGCCTGTCAGCCGCCTGTGCCCTGCCCCCGATGCCGCCCATGCACAAACCCCGACCTCCGCTGGCTCTGCCTTATCCCAACTGCCCCCTGCTGGATGCATTCATCCTCATCCCATCCTCCAAGCCCCCTCCACATAGCTGCATCCTTGGGGAGAATCTGTCCTAGGGGAGGCCTGTCCGAACCTCACAGGGCTCTCTGATTCCTGGTTTGCACGTCATTCCAGCAAGCAGATGGGTGTGGGGCTGTGACCTGACACCTAAAGGGCGCTCTGTTTGGCTGCAGCCCTGGGCTGAGTGTCTGCAGGCAGCTCTGCTGCCGATGCCCAGGCCACCTGCCACAGGGCCAGGTGAGAGGAGGCTGAGGATGGAAGGGTCACACGAGAGTCCACGGTCCTGCAGCAAGGCCTTAGAGGAGCCTGCCTGTGCAGGGCAGCACTGACCCTGAGCTGCAGGCATGCCTGTCAGAGCATGTGGGGCCGCAGGAGTGGGGACAGGGGACAGGGCAGCCACTCTCTTTGGTTAAACAAGGAATGATTCATCCCAGGCTAACCCAGACCCCAAGGACTTTCCCTGGAAGTGACCCTTATGCTCCAGCCTGGCCTCTGGCAGGGCCTCATGTGTACTCTGAACATTATTCCCATTTCACAGATGGGTAAACGGAGGCTCAAAGAAGGTGAGGGACTGGCCAAGGGCCACACAGCTAACAGGTGTGGGACTAGAGTGATGGGGCTCATGTGAGGCCACACATGCAGCAGCTGCTGCTGCGACCTGGAGACATCTGTGCTAGGTAGGCCCTGGAACCCACACACACAGCCTGGGGGTCAGACATAGCCTGAACCCCATGTGGACTCCTGGCTGGGCACCTCCTCCGCTGGGCTTGTCTTCCTGGTTGTTAGATGAAGGAAGGACACAGGTGTGTCCTGAACTGATCTTCTGAGTTTTGCAAGCAGGATGACAAACAGGGGGAAACAGGCCAATGGAAAGCTCCCTTTCTTCTCTAGGTCCTTGCCAGCTCACTAAAGCCCCTACCTCCTTCCTCCATGCTCTGCCTTTCCCCAGCAGGGTCTGCGTCTGTCTCCATTGTGCTGGCATAGCCCGGGGGACAGACTGACTCACTGGTGTGGAAAGCACTCGGGTGCTGTTAGCTGGTCCACTCTGGCACATCAGACAGCTTTGGAAGGTCCAAGTCAGTGACCATTTGGGCTGGAGACATCATTAGCCTCTGGAATCCTGGATACCTACTGCCAAGGCTGCTTGGCAAATTTCTGGCCCCAGGAGCATGGGGACCCCCTTTCCACTAGGTCTCGGCCCTCAGCGCTCCTTCCAAGCCACAACCCAGCCCAGCATACCCTCCTGCCAATGTCTTGGTGTCTAAAAAAGGCAGCTGACCCAGGGAAGCCCAGACATGTCCCCAACTTGATGGAGACAGCATCAAGGCCTCCACCAGCTCACAAGCTAACATCTGCCTCCCAGCATAAGACCAGGCCCAGCCTGGGGCCAGCAGGCTCCACAGCCACCTCTCACAGCTGAGGACACCCAGGCACAGAGGGGACACACAGTGAGGCTGGGTGTGAGCCAGAGCTGGGTGACTTCTGGAAAGTCACCTTGCTTTTCTGTTTATAGCAGAGGGGTTTGGACTGGCTCTTTCCTGAGGCTTCATGTAGCTTTCTTATTTCGGGAACATTCCTCCCTTGGCAGAGTGCATGGGCACAGCCCCAGATGAGCTCTGTTCTCTGAGAGCAGACCTCTCTGTGCCTGTGCCAGGCACCACAGAGGAAGTGGCAGTAAGGACCTCAGTGTCCCCTGCTCGTCTCTGTTGGGTCAGACCTCAGTGCCCCAGGGAGTACAATGTCCTCATCAGGCTGGGAAGGGATGGGGGTTGCAGAGGCCCCGGGACACCCCCTCACCTCTGCCCACCTCTGCTCTTGCTGTCCACCAGGAGCAGCAGGGGAGGGGCTGTACTGCCACTGTGGCGTGGGGCTCAGGAGCCTAGGCCCACCTGATTCACAGGAGGCCATCGCACCCTGGCCCAACCCTGCTCCCCATCACTAGGTACCCTGAGTACAGGTCCGGTATTGAGCACCTGGCCCCACTCAGATGCGCTCCCTGCTCCCCAAGCCTCTGCAGTGCCACCATCATTACCCTACAAGGCACTCAGCAGAGATCTGGTTCATTCCTGCCAACCTGTTACTGAACTGGACGGCCTGGCAGGGCTGCCTGGCTCCAATCTGCCGCACACATGCTAATTACTATCCTAGCTCAGCCCTCCCACTTCCCAGGCCTCAGTCTCCCTGTCTGTAAAGTGGGAAGACACCAGAGCTGTCAACAGGGTCAGGCAAGAGGACCCTGGGATGAGACAGCCGGGAACCTGTGTCTGAGGACCTGCCAGCCCAGGCACCCCTAGCACCGCCTGCCCGCTGCTGTCAGCCTTCCTGCCTCCCGCCCTGGCTGCTGCCTCCTCCAGGAAGCCACCTTGATTTCAGGGAAGGCTCCTTTCTACTGGATCCTGGCTGCTCCCCCACCCGTTGTCCTGCTACAGGGCCCTGTGGGCACACTCACCTGATGTCATAGCTGTACATGTCCTTCTCTGGACGCCCGTGGATGATCCAGTGGGCCAGCTCCTGACCACAGCCGCCACCCAGCATCATTCCTGGCAGGAGGGAACTACAGGTCTGAGGGCTGCCCCAGTCCCCTTCCCCAAGTCCAGTTCTCCACAGCCAGCACTGCCCAGCCTTGATCTCACCCCTGGGTTGCAGCACGTTTCCCGACTGCCAGCACCCCACCTCTTGCTGGCCTCCTCAGCTTCTCCTGTGTCCATGGCCATCAGGGGCCTCACCACTCCAGGCTGGCCTTCCCTAGGAGCTGACCAGGGGCCAGTGTGCGCTGCCCAGACCCACCTGCGCTGTTGAAGCCGCAGCCAAAGAAGAACCCACGGAGCTCAGGGGCCTCCCCCATCAGGGGCTTGTGGTCAGGAGTGAAGGATTCTGAAAGGGAAGGGGGCCCAGACATCTCCAGTGTGCGTGTGCATGCGGCAAGGGGGCTCCCAAGAGAACAGCAACCCGGGCAGCAGCTGCAGGCGCCTCCTTCATCCAGACCCTCCCCATCCTCAAGACCCAGCTCAAGGCCACTTCCTCCAGGGAACCTCTCTGATTGCTCCAGCCACACTCCCCAAACTCCTCAGCATTGGCCAGAACCCCAACTGTGACGAGACCAGGTTCTGCCTGGTGGGGTCCAGGTCTCTCTCGTGGACACTGCTATTCTCCTGCTGACAAGGAACCTGCTTTGACCCCCACACAGGACTGTGCTCCCTTCACGGCACCACCATCCTGCTGTATGGCCACCAGTGACTCACTTATGCCTGCTGGACCACACCAGAGCAGGACCAGGTTTTGCTTACCACCCAAGGCCTAGCACAGAGGCCAGCAAATAGAAGCTCCCGATACATGTTTGTTGAGGAATGAAAGATTGTAAGATGGTCAGCTCTTTGGAGGGGGGTACCCAGCCTCTGTCCTATCCGCTGCCAGCTGGCCTCGGACAGAGGCTAAAACATGGTGGGAGAGGAGCCCTGGCTGGACTTCGCAGCCCCAGTCATCAATTCAAACCCTGCTTCACCCCTTTCCAGCTGTGTGACATTAGGCTGGTCACTGCCCCTCTCGTGACAGTGGTGCTTCCTTTACAGGGTGGTGCACTAGTTGGACTGCAGACCTCTGTGGCAGCCTGCCCAGCACGTGCTCAGCCCCAGGCTGCACTAAACAAGACCGTCCCAGGCCTCAGGAGCTGATGGACAGCGGGGGAGGCAAAAGCAGGTGAGAGAAGGCCCCGTGAAGAGCACACAGGGGATGAGGTGCCGGCGGCTCCCAACAACCCATTATGGTACATTTGGTACATTGTCACCACCGTCACCGCCTGTTATAGTACAGATGAGGAAGCTGCTCAGCGTGGGGTCTGAGGTATACCGGTTATCTCGCTTGCTGGAGGGTGACTGGGCCTGGTCCTCTGAGGGGCAGCCACGGGGAAGCTGGGGATGCTCCCAGAAGGCAGGAGAGCTGAGCTCACGGAGGGGCAAAAGGCAGGGTGTGGGTGGCTGCAGGGGACAATGCAGGCCAAAGGGGCAGGGCTGCAGGAGGGCCACAGTTAGTCTCCAAGGGCAGGGGCCCTCAGGGCCATGTGAGGCTGGCTGTAAGGGGCTCAGGCAGAGGCCAGAATGGCCTCTTGAGGATTAATGAGGAAGGCTCCAGAGAAGGCGATGTCAAGTGGAAAGGTGAGGTGAGCCTGGGTCAGGTGTGGGGATGGCTGGGGGCACTTCAGGAAGCTGGGGACTATTTGCAGGCCCAGGGCAGGCAAGATAGGGGTTCTGAGCAAGTTCCCAAGGAGGGAGGAGAGAGCCAGCAGGACAGCGGAGGGGACAGGGTCTCTGGGATGTTTAGCAGATGACTCAGGCGGGGATGAGCAAGCCAAGGACGCGTGGGATCTCCAGGCAGTGAGGATGGGCCCGGCGTGCAGCGCTCTCTCTGCCATGGCTCTGACCTCCACAATCCAGACCTGGAGCCCTGGCGGCCCTGGTCTCCCCAGGTCAAGGGGTCTGGGACTTCCCTGCTCTTTTCTGGAGGTCATAGGCCTCTGACCAAGCCTGGAGAGAAGAAATGCTGATGTTCCCAGGAAACCTCCCACCCCAGCTAGGAGACCAGCACAGAAAGTCCTCACACGCACATATCCCCAAAATAGGGCCTCATGAGAGTGATGCTCCCCAGGCTGATTGAATCAAGAAAGCCTCGGGCTCCTGGCGCCCTGGGGCTCTTCCAGGCCTGTCTCTCATTTCCTGTCCCAAGAGCAGGGGCGCTGGGGGGCAGGGTGAGTCACGGCCCCTCAGTGCCCACTTCCACTGCACACTGCTGCCCACCCTGCAGGGGCATCTGCACCCTGGCAGCTGTGCCTGTACCATAGGCTTCCAAGGAGCTGAATAGACCCCCAGGAGGCCAAGGAGACGCTCAGTGAGGCAGGACTGAGGCCTGGACTCCTGGGCAGAGCATGGGAACCCTTCACTCCCACTCCTGGCCCAGCCACTTATACCACACAGGACCTGTAGAAGGTCCTTAATGGCCTGTTCCTTGTGCCCACTTCCAATCATTGACACTCAAGGCAGCCAGCTGGGCCCTGGGTCCCTGTGTCTCATCCCTGGGCTGTTCCCCCAGCAAGTGCTCTGCCACCCACAAGCTGGCAGCACTGGGGCATAAAGTGACCTCAGGCACGTTTCCTTTGGGGGCAACACTGTGTCTTTCTGATCCTCTCTCACTACAGCCCCCTATCAGGAGGGAGTGGGACCCATGTGACTCTGCTAGACCATGATGGGGGGCTCTTCCCTGAACACATGCTCACTTGCCGGGACACTGTCTATCCCTCCTTCAGGAAGCCCACCCTGCCTCCTCAGGCTGTGGCCCCACCACCCTGCGCATCCCCTGGAGCAACCCCCAGCAGTGGTCAGCTACTCGCCCTGGGGCTCGTCTGAAAATAGGGAACTCTTGCCTCCAGCATACACAAGGGGGCCACTTAATGAAGAATGAACGGCCACGTGAACGAAGGCTGGATGTCCCTGTCACTGGCAGCTCCTGGGCTGACCCACACATGCAGAAACGTTGGGCTCAGAGTCCCATAGCCTTTACATCCAGCTCCAAGGTCATCTTGACCATTCCTGCTTTCCAGAGAGCACCCTTTTGCCAAACCGCAGGCTGGCAGCCTCATGCCCTGTGCCCTCGCCCAGCACAGAACCTACAATGCCCCGGCAGTGGCCGCCGGGGAGGGGTCAGGGTTTGAGTGGAGCCCCCCTTCTGCTCCAGCCTCCTGCAACTCTGCTCCCCCAGGGCCAGTAGTGGCGACCAGGGCTTAGGGAGCCTTGGACATACTAGAACCCTTCCCTGCTGGATCCTGGCCACCAAGCCCTAAAAAGCAGGTGAGCTGAGAGAGGGAAGGAGCGAGGTGGGTGGGATCTTGGTGTGTGCCACACCTTTGGGGGGCAAAACACGATTGTAAGAGAGACTTTACCTAACAAATGCAATCAGTGTAACTCGGTTTCTTGTACCCTCAACGAATCCCCAATAATAATAATAAAAGAGTAAGCTGAAAAAAATAATAACAAATAAAATTAAAAAAAAAAAAAAAGCAGGTGAGGCTGAGGCAGAGATGTGGCCAGGGGCCTGTGCTCTGGGAGCAGCGGGGGCTGAGACCAGACACAAAACTGGGCTTACAGTGGCGTGAACATTGCATCAGGAAGGGTCCTGGCCCTTCTATTCCTTGCTCATCCTCTCAGGGCACTAGAATGGGGCCAGCACTCCATTTTACAGATGAAAAAATACCAGTGCCAGGGCCAGGGTGAGTTTGGGGGTGCTGCGCCCTGGCCGGGTGCCCTCCCTCAGCTCAGCTCTGCAGCTTGCAGAGAGGAGTAAACGCAGCACCCAGTGCCCAGAGCCAATGGAACCAGGTGATGAGAGGGCCCAGGGACAGTGCTGCCCCTCCTGGCACAGCCAATCTTGGCATGAACATCACTATCAGCAGTGACAGCCCAAAGGACCCAAGGGCACCCCACCCAGCTTCACGGCCCCCACTCACCCGGGCCGCAAACTGTGGACTTGATGCCTGTCTTCTCCAGCACGGGCACCCGGTTGACAGCACCTTCGATGTGCTGGGTGAACACATCCCAGTCCAGGTCAAAGAGGCCAAAGGCAAACTTGTCTGACACCTGCCAAAGCAGGACAGGGCACCATCTCCTTTGGCCCCAAGAAGGGTGTGTGTCCCCGTGCCAGACCTGCCTTGTGGGCAGTGGCCAGGCTAGACTCCACCGAGTCAGATGAGGACGAGGGGTGGTCCCGGGAGGTCCCTGCATTGTGTCTCCTATCCATCAACAGGGACCCTGTCTGTCCCCCTTCCCAGCCTGCTCTGTCTTGGTTGTCACAGGACCCTCTGAGGTCACCCTGCTTCCCACCTTCTTACAACCCACTCTCCTAAGTTATGCCATGCCCTCCATGCCCCCCGTGGCTCTCCTAAGTCACGCTGTACCCTCCACACTCCCTGGGGCTCACTGTGGCCCTCAAAGCCCTATGTGAGCCGGCCCTGTCCACCCCACCAATGGACCTGCTGCTCTGACCTTCTTTCTGCTTAATCTGACCTCAGGGCCTCCACCTCTAACCAGGCAGCGCTTGGCCCAGACCTACCCATGCCAGTTTGTCCTCAGTGTAGGGCTCTGCTCAGATGTCCCCTCCCTAGAGAAGCCTGCCAGGACATCGTTGTGAGCCAGTCTGTCTAGGCTGCCTCCCCACCTGCTAACTGTGCTCAGGACACTCTTGCCTCCAGAGCTGCGTTACTTAGTTATTTGTCTGTTGCATATCTCCCCACCAATATATAGCTCCCTGCAGCAGGGACATTTATCTTAGCCTCCCTCTTTCCCCAGAAAGTACAGCAATATTTGGCTCAGAGTAGCCATTTAGTCATTCCACTATGGACTAGGTGCATAAACACAGGAGGGGCGGTGGGGCCTCAACCCCAGGAGCGGTCAGGGGAGCAGCCAGGCTGGGGCGATGCTGCTGCAGCAGGGTGGGTGGGGGAGGATGCAGAGTCATTTGCTGGTGGACCAAGGACTAAGTGCTTTGTTGCAGCTTAAGTCACTACTTCACACTATGTGGCCTCCAGTTGCTGATGCTTTGAGGCAAAGCCCCTGCTTGCCTGGCCTCATGTGCCTGTGGGCCGCAGTCTTCAGGGTCACAGTAAGACAGCTTTGAGCCTTGTGGGGCCAGGACATCTGCTGTGCCCACATGTGCTTTCTGGAAGGGTGGGATTTTTGGAAGAGGCTCTCTCCATGCTGAGACACAGTCCCAAATGCCCTCCCGCCATTCCAGGGCCCTTAGCATCTCACCTCCTCCCAAAAGATGGGGTTGGTCTCATAGCCACCCACGGACAAGGCGTCCCCTTGGAGGCGGAGGTAGACAGAGGCGTCATGATCACGGACATTGGGCATGTTCTGGAAGGTAGAGCAGAGAGGCCTGGGCCTCAGTGGATGGGGCCCCCTTCCCCAAGCCCTGTAGCTCCTCAGCCAGGGATCACAGGCCTTGTTTAGGACCCTGAGAACAGAGTGGATAGGGAGCCTCGAGTTACACACAGTGGAAAGACTGCTCCCATTTAAGTCTCTCCTTCCCCCAATCCCGTAACATAACAGCAGACGAGCAAGAAGGAAGAAGGGTGGATGGCTGGAGGGAGGAAGGGAGGGAGGAAGAAAGCACAATCCACAAAGACAATAGCAGGAGACGCAGTGGCTGAGGAAGGAGGTTTGGTCCACACGGGAGGATGTGGAGTGGGTGCAGGAGGGTGATGCTTTAGGTCCAGTTTGGCACGAGGGAGACTGAATGAGTCCTGGCAATTTGCCCCCCTCTTAGATCCCCTTAAATCTGCAGAAGCTGAGCTGGTGGCCACCCCCAGTCCTTCCACGGGAGTGACAGAAGGATCTGGCTCTGGGTAGTGGAGGCAGGGGAGTGGACTGCCACCTCCTCACCCCTGACAGCAGACTACAGGCTGCTGACTAGAGTGTCCGAGGGAAGGCTTAAGACGCTGACACTGGAGTCCCTCACCACAGAGGAGAGCTAGCCACGTAACCTCCCTGAGAGGCTCTCTGCTATCCCCTCCGGGCATCCATTCAGCCTGCTGGATACTCAGTCTTAAAAAAGAAACTACAAGAATTTCAGAGCTAGGGGAAGACTGGTCCATAAAACAAGGTGCTATGTAAACAGAATCTGAGATTGAGAAAAAAGTCTTTAAATTAGATATGACAATCAAAATTTAAAACTCAGCAGAAGGGTCAGGTAGGGCAGAGACCTTCATCCAGCTGTTAGGCTAAAAGGATGAAGAAATGGAAATTAGGAATGGGGAAAAACAAAAAAACAAAAAAAAAAAACAGAAAAATCAGGTCAATCCTGAAAATCCAACATCCATCTTACTGGGGTTTCAGAAAGAAAAAAACAGAAAAATGGAGATGAGGAAAATGTCGTATCAATAATCCACAAAATCTCCTCAGATCAAAAACCACGAGTCCATGCTGAAAGGCCCACGAGTGCCCTCCAGCCCTGGGACTAGGCAGAGTCTGCACCGAGGCCACACCACGTGAAGCATCAGGACACCAGGTGACCAGAAGGGTCACAAACAAAGTGACCACATCACTGGAGGCTGGATGTCTCTCAAGGCATCCCATGCTCATGAGATCAAAGAACATCTTCAAAGTCCTGACAGAAAATGATTTTAAACATAGAGCTCTAGATCCCATCAAGTAATCAATCAAGGGTAAGGGAGGAATAAAATAAAGACCCTTTCTTGCAGATATTCATGGACAAAAAACATTTAGTTCCTGTATTCCCCCTCTCAGTAAACTGCCAGAGAATGTTCTTTGACAGAGGAGGAAATGAAACCAAGAAAGAGTAAGCCGGCTCGGCGCCTATAGCTCAGCAGCTAAGGCACCAGCCACATACACGGGGCTGGTGGGTTCGAACCCAGCCCAGGCCTGCCAAACAACAATAAGAACTATAACAACAACAACAACAAATAGCTGTGTGTTGTGGCGGGTGCCCGTAGTTCCAGCTACTTAAGAGGCTGAGGCAAGAGAATTGCTTAAGTCCAACAGTTTGAGGTTGCTGTGAGCTGTGACGCCACAGCACTCTACCCAGGGAGACATAGTGAGACTCTGTCTAAGGAAAAAAAAGAACAAGCCACAGCAGATCCCAACAGAAGAGCTCAGAAGGTCTCAGGTGACCACTTAACAATAGGTCAAGGGGCAATCAGTCCACAATGGAGCAGAAGATCTGAACGCACCAGGACGGAGTCCTCCAGGGGAGGGAAATGAGATTAGAGGCTTTATGGGATTCATCTGGTGCACGTGAGCATTCAGCAAAAGGTAGATAGGTGTTTGGTTTGGCAGAGCCGTTGAAACATGTGGGAGAAAATAGTGACAGTTATAACTGCAGTGCAAATATCCTCAACAAAATAATAGCAGAGTGAATGTGGCAGCATACAAAAAAGGGAATACACCATGACCAAGAGGGATTTACCCCAGGAATGCAAGGTTGGTTTAACAAATGAAAGTCATATGTAATAAATATGACCATAACACACCATATTAATAGAGTAAGGGACAAAAAACACATAATCATTTCAATAGATGCAGAAACAGCCTTTGACAGAATTCAACACGTTTGGATAAAACCCTGAACAAACACTCAAACAAACAAACTTGGAATATAAGAGAACTTCCTCAACCTGACAGAGGGTATCTACAAAGACCCATAGCTAATGCCCTATTTAGCAAGAGGAAAGTGGCTGATTCCTCTTAGATCAGGGATAGGAGAAGGGTGCCCTCTCACCACTTCTATTCAACATTATATTTAAGGTTCTAGCCAGGGCAACAGTTAGGCAACAAAAGTAAAAGGCATCCAGACTGGAAGAGAAGTAAAAAAATCTCTATTTGCAGGTAACATTTTCTTGTATTTAGAAAATCTGAAGGACCCCACTTAAAAAACTATTAGAATTAATAAAATGGGTCAATGAAGTTGCAGAACATAAGGTCAATATACAATAAAAAAAAAAAACCCTAATATTTTGGCACACTAGCATTGAACAATGTGAAAAGGAAATTAGGAAAGTAATTCCATTTACATTATCATCACAAATAATAATACTTGTAGGAATAAACTTACAAATGCAAAACTTGCCCTCTAACAACCAGAAAATACTTTTGAAAGAAATTAGAAAAAACCTAAATAAATGAAAAGAGATCCCATGTTCATGAAATCAAAGACTTGCTATTTATTGTTAAGGTGATAACACACCCCAACTTGATAACACACACAATCCCTATCAAAATCTCAGCTGGCTTCCCTGTGGAAATTGGCCCTAAAATTCCTGTGGAAATGCAAGGGACTCAGAATATTCAAAACAAACTTAAAAAGGAAGAACAAAGCTAAAGGACTCACACTTGCCACTTACGACTTCAACATACGGAATTTCAAAACTTCCTGCAAAGGTACGGTAGACAGAACAGTGTGGAACTGACCCAAGAACAGGCATTAGACCAATGAAATAGACTCAGGAGTCCAGAAACAGACCTTCATATTGATGGCAAACTCATTTCCAACACAAGTGCCAAGACCTATGTTGCTATGACAATAGGATAGCCACATGCAAAGAATGAGGTTGGACCCTGTCCTCACATCGGACACAAAATTTAACTCAGAATGGATCACAGACATGAATAAGAGGTAAAACTAAAAATTTCTTAGAAGATACTAGGAGTAAATCTTCACGGTCGTAGGTCAGGAAATGCAGTGGAACTTCCATAGTTGGCCACCTGCCTGCACTGCCCACCTCCTTAAGTTGACTTAATGTGCATAGACCAGACAAGCACCACAGTGCATTCTAGACCAGACAAGCACAAGCACCACAGTGCATTCTAGAACAGACAGACAAGCACCACAGTGCATTCTAGACCAGACAAGCACCACAGTGCATTCTAGACCAGACAAGCACCACAGTGCATTCTAGACCAGACAAGCACCACAGTGCATTCTAGACCAGACAAGCACAAGCACCACAGTGCATTCTAGACCAGACATGCACCACAGTGCATTCTAGACCAGACATGCACCACAGTGCATTCTAGACCAGACAAGCACCACAGTGCATTCTAGACCAGACAAGCACAAGCACCATAGTGCATTCTAGACCAGACATGCACCACAGTGCATTCTAGACCAGACAAGCACAAGCACCACAGTGCATTCTAGACCAGACATGCACCACAGTGCATTCTAGACCAGACAAGCACAAGCACCACAGTGCATTCTAGACCAGACAAGCACAAGCACCACAGTGCATTCTAGACCAGACATGCACCACGGTGCATTCTAGACCAGACAAGCACCACGGTGCATTCTAGACAAGACATGCACCACAGTTCATTCTAGACCAGACAAGCACCACAGTGCATTCTAGACCAGACATGCACCACAGTGCATTCTAGACCAGACATGCACCACAGTGCATTCTAGACCAGACAAGCACAAGCACCACAGTGCATTCTAGACCAGACAAGCACTACATGTATGTACCAGTACAGTAGGCCTAGTTCTTTATGTGGACCACCTCCGTGTGCTGACTAGTTTGTTACTGTTCCTTGGGTGATCGCCTTACAGAGAGGTTCTACTGTATCTTCTTAAACATGACACCAAAAGTACAAACAACAAAGGGGGGAAAAACAGAGATGAATTGGATGTCATTAAAATTTAAAACTCATGCTGTGAACAATATCATAAAGAAAATGAAGAGACAGTCCACAGAATTGGAGAAAATGCTTATAAATCATATATCTGATAAAGGACTTGCATACAGTATAAAAGACTCTCAAACTCAATAAAAAACAAGCAACTCTATTTAAAAATTGGCAAAAAGGATCTGAGTAGACATTTCTCCAAAGAAAATATATGAATGGATTAAAAACACAGGAAGGAAACGATGCTCAACATCATTAGCCATCAGGGAAAGGCAAATCGAAATCATGAGATCCACTTGACACCTTCTAGGATGACCAGAACAAGGAAGACAGACCACAGCAAGAACTGGTGTGACTGTGGGGAGCCTGGACCCTCGCGTTCCACTGGTAGGAAGGTAGGATGTTTGCTGCTATGGAGAACAATCTGGCAGCTCCTCAAAACAAATAGAGTTGCCACATGACCCAGCAACCCCACCCCTCGGTACAGGCCAAGAATCCTTTATCTGAAATGCTTGGGACCAGGAGTGTTTGGGGTTTTGGATTTTTTCATATTTTGGAATATCTGCATTCTATACTCACCACTTGAACATACCAAATCTGAAAAGCCAAAATCCAAAATATTCCAATGAGCACTTCCTTTGAGCATCATGTTGGTGCTCAGAAAGGTCTGGATTTCAGAGCATTTCAGATTTTGGACTTTTGGAATTGGGATGCTCAAAAAAAAATGCACACATACATCCACACAAAAACCTATGCATTCACATACAGTGGCCCTATTCATAAGAACCAAAAAGTGGACACAACTTAGATGCCCATTGATGGATGGATGGATAAGGAAAATGTGGTATATTTATACATCAGAATATTCCTCAGCCACCAGAAGGAGTGGAGCACTGACACCCTCCCTGTGTGATGAACTGGACATACTCTGAGTGGAAGAGCCAGCCACACTGTGTGATCCCACTTACATTAAATGCACACAGAACAGGAAGATTCATGGAGACAGGAATCACATCAGTGATGGCCAGAGGCCTGAGATAAGCGGGAAGTGAGGGCCAGGGTGGGTTTGGGGGGTGACGATAACGTTACACACAGAGTGTACACATGCACACATGTCGTGTGCACACACATGGTAGGTACACAGGAAACTGAGCAACTGGGAAACACCAAGAGACACATCAAGTTGGACACTGCTTGTTCAGGAGTTAATACTTTCATAGCCATAATGTTACATACAGCACCAACTGATTTAACAATGAACAAACACAGCCAGACGACTTAAAAGGCAAACAGGGTGGGGAGAAGCTCCTCTGCGTGTGGGGAGCTGCCTTCTCTCAACCCTACCCTCGTCTACCCTGCCCTGGAGAGGAATGCACACAGGTGTGACCCCATCCCATCTCTGATGGCCGAAGCGCAGAAGCGTGCCTGGAGATGGCCCCTCCAGTTTCCCAGGGCCCTGTTCATCTGCAGGACTGGAAGAAGGACACAGCTCTGAGGGGCTGCTGTCGGAGGCTCACGGGGGCTCCCTGTCACTGAGTAGCCCCAGCTTAGAATAATGACAATCACGTCACTACCTCTGCCCGCACCACTGTCTAAAGCAGTGATTTTCAACCCGTGTGCCATGAGAGGTTCTTAGTTGTGCTGCAAACATTTTGAAAGATCATTCATTAAATTATTTTTGAAAAAGTTCTAAGCACAGTCAAGTATATTCTTCTTCTTTTTTTTTTTTTTACGTTTTTTCATCAACGTAATGTAAGTGGGCCGTGTTAAGTTTGTAGGTTCGAGTGTGCTGATAGTTAAGATTTTTTAAAAGTTGAAAAACACTGGTCTCAAGGACGAACAAAGGGAGCTCAGAGAGCCAAGAGCAGAGCGGTGGGGACACCTGGCGGCCAGCGACGCTCCAGACGCTGGTTCCAGCAGGACCAGGGAGCGTCCGAGGTTCCCGCCCTCGCTGGGCCTCTGCTGCCTCGGAGGCCAGTGGGCTTTGTAATCACACCCCCAGCTTGCTGGACTCCGAGATTTACGGGAGGGGAGGTTGCAGAGGCCCAGGCTGACCCTGGCTTCCTTCCTGAAGGGCGCCTCCCAGGCGGTGTTAGGAGTCAGGTCGGGACTCCGAGCCACAGTCCGAGCTCGGTGGACACCCGTGGCCGCGCTCCCCGCAGCCCGGTTCCCGGACGCAGCCTCCGCCCCCCTGCCCCAGCACACTGCGGCCTGAAGGCGACCCCTCGCGGCCACCCGGGGGAGCGGCTGTCCCCACCACCCACGGAGACCCGGGGGCTCAGCCTGCAGCCTGGCGTGCTCGCTGTTTGTGCCGCAGAACCCCTTCTCCGGTGACCCGCAGTATCTGCTGGACGTCGTCGGACTTGGTCTATGACGGGCATTGTGTGCAGGGGAGAAGCCACCCCACCTGCCCTCTCTCCACTGTTCTGGTCACGCAGAGCCCAAGCCTGGCGTCTCTGCAGCGAATGCGGGGAAGCCCGGCTCGAGCGTGGGCGGATGGGCGGCTGCCCGGCACCGCACAGGACTCCGGCTGGGCTGCGGGCCCAGACACCCGAGCAAGGGCAGCCTGTCACATTGTCCCCACCCTGCAGCCTCCGTCCTGGCTCCTTCAGGAGCCTTCCCTGGCCCTAGTGCTGAGCGTCCCTGCAGAGACGTTCGGTCACCAGTCAGGGCCCCCAGCAGCACGACTTGAAGTCGCCTGTTTACTCGTCTATTCCTCCCTAGCTCTCATCTTCTGTTATGGCCACGATTTCTAGAACTGGGCTTGGAACAGGGAGCAAACCCCATCTCCCAAGGCCGGGGAGCGCCGGAATGTTGGATGGTGGTGGTGGACGGGTTACTAACTGGACCAATGATGGAGGCATGATGAACGGAGACCCTTGGGGCTGGCCCCTGGCCTTCAGGGGTGTGAGTCCTTGATCATGTCCAAACTAAGGTCCTGAGCCTGTCCTGCAGGCTGCAGCCAGCCTCACTTGTTTCCATGTTCTGTGCCCAGGAGTTTCAGGGACTCCCCAAATGTTTGCAGACTCCCAAATGTGCCCCGGTGCCTGTCTCAGAGGCTGCTGATTCTTGGCACTCGGAACCTCTCTGAGAGCCCTCTCCCTAGGGAGGCCGGGCCCCGAGTGCACCTCCTGCCCTCTCTCCTCTCCCATCCTCCTCAACGCCTCTCTGCTGTGGTGGTGGGTTGTGACTGGCCACTCTCTCTTCTCCATCCACCATACGACTATCCCTTGCTTATTCCTCTCTCTGCCCAGCCCTCCCTCTCTCCAACCATCTCTCTCTTCCTACATTCCTCCTCTCACTTACCAGTATCCCTTCCCCATCTTTCTCTCCCTCCATGGATTCACCCTTCCATGAATTCCCATCCATCTCGCTATCCTTACATTCATTCATTCATTCTTCCCTTGGTCACTCCCTCCATGTATCCATCCATTTATTCATCTATTTATCCACCCATGTAACGGTCTATTCCCTCTTCCATCCACCAGTCTACCTTCCTTCTAGACATCAATTCATCCCTCCCTCTACCCATTCACAGATGAAGTAACTGAGGCTCAGGGCTTCTGTGAGGGAGGGAACCCAGGAGGTTTACACCACCTGTATGTGGCCATCCCTGCACCACCACTACCACCACCTGCCCCGCCTGACACAACCTGGGGCTGTTTACCTACCTGGATCCCCTCGATGCGTTCAGTGACAACGTAGGCATGGTGCATGGCCACCAGGGGGACCTTGACTCCAGCCAACCGACCCACAGCACTTGCCCACACTCCTGCAGATAGAGCACAGCCAGCTCAGCTGTGCTGGCACCTGGGGAGATTTTCAGGGAGCAGAGGGCACCTCTGCAGACCTGTCTACCTTGTAGAGATTCCCTAACTCAGAGAGAGGCACCTGGGGAGACTTCCAGGGAGCAGAGGGCACCTCTGCACACCTGTCTACCTTGTAGAGACTCCCTAACTCAGAGAGAGGCCCTGCAGAAATGGGACCAGGTTCAGGGGACAGGCCATCTTGGAGTCAGGAGAAACGCTATTCCCACCTGCACAGTTGACCACACAGGGTGTCTGGATGGAGCCATGCTCTGTCTCCACAGCTGTGACCCGCCGCACGCCAAAGTCATCTGTCCGCACACGGATGCCAGTCACTGGGCAGTTCTCAATGACCTGGGATCAAGAGGCACTACTTCTGAGCCACACCGGGCTCCCTCAGGGATGCTGACCACCTACTCTCAACCAACCTCCCCTCCAGGCTGGGACCCCAAGACACTGTTTCTGTTAGCAACAGGGCTCATGGGATACTGTCAGGCAAATGGGGTAAACACAGCACCAGAAAACTAAAATCCACCCATCCATTGACTTGGGAGAAGATGGACTCTTTTCATTATGCAAAAAAGTAGCTGGCTTACTTCCTTTAGGCAAGATATTTAATTAATGGAAAGATGTTTGTGGTCTACTGTTTGGTTAAAAAAAAATATTTCCAAAACAAAATAGCATTTTGTTCTATTTTGCATACATGTATCTCCATAGAAAAAAATATCTGGAGTAACCTAAATTGTCAACAGTGACCGTTGGTTGATTTTCACTTCTTTTTTGCTTATTTTAATTTTTTTCTACAACTACTTATATAATTC
This sequence comes from Perodicticus potto, assembly GCA_963574655.1. Taxonomy (NCBI): domain Eukaryota; kingdom Metazoa; phylum Chordata; class Mammalia; order Primates; family Lorisidae; genus Perodicticus; species Perodicticus potto. The sequence continues at coordinate 197,770 of CAUYRH010075045.1, forward strand.
AAAGAACCGAAGATGAAATTACAAGAAGGGATTTTTGAGCAGATTCACTTGTGTAGCAGAGTCAGAACCTCAAGGGAAGGAGATGGGAAAGGGGTGCACTGTCAACAGGGACTGTTGTCTCCAAACAGATTCCAGGCACAGCCTGGAGTGGATCAGAAGGCTCAGAGAGGTCCTAACTGGCCCAAGGCCACACAGTGCTCAGAGAATGGCGCCTACTTTCTTGCCTTCTGCTCTCAAGGTTTCTAAGCAGGAGAGGTGGGTGGGAGCAGGGGACACAGGCCCAGCAGTCATTGGTACCTGTGCTCCTCGGGCAGTGGCTGCCCTGGTGAGGGTGGTGCAGGTGCCAGCAGGGTCCATGGTACCGTCATGTGGGACGTACAGGGTCCCGTAGAGGTCGTCCACATTCATCAGTGGGTACAGCATCTTGGTCTCCGCGGGGCTCAGCACATGGGATTCCACACCATAGACCTTGCCCAACTGGGGCGGTCCAGAGGAGATTAACAGCCAGAGGGGAGCAGAGTTCCAGTACACACCCCTTCTCCAATGGACCCCTAAGGCCCAACTCCAGCCCTACTTCCTCCCAGAAGCCTTAGCCAGTCCCCGCCCGTTCCTGAGTCTGCTCCAGCTTCAGGGTTAAGGGGCAGGGGCCAGACCCCCGGGATCCAATCCGGCCCTGACACCAGCTGTGTAACCCGAGCAAGTTATTTAAATCCTCTCCTGTATTTATATCATCGACAAAGAAGTTAGACCAGTACTTGGTACAAAGGGTTTGTTGTATAAAAATAAACAACCCTCGAGGCCTAATATTTTGGGTTTGAAGATGAGGTTTCCTCAGTTAGACCAGCTCCCCCGGGGAAACCAAACCAGGTCTACGTAGACCACTCCTCGGCCACATTCGATTGGCCCAATCACAGCCAATCAGCGTCTTAAGGCGTGGCCCTTCAGGACAGGCTCCGCCTAATTGGGGAGAGCTCAGCCAATCAGCTTCTCTTCTCTGTCTGGGAATTCTGGTTAAAGAATGGCAAAGTCTTTTGCTCCGGGTGTCCCAGCCAATGAGGGACCTGGGGGAGGAATCCAGATCTGTCACCTCTTGGGGCTCCTTCCCTGCACCAGGCTCTCCCTGGGAGTGCACCCACCGACATGAGCCTCTTGTACTCATCCAGGCGCTGGCGGTTGGACGCGATGAAGAGGCCCCCATTCTGGATCCAACCCGTATGCAGCCCGGTTTCCTCCTCCAGCTCACGGCTTACTAAGCGCCGCGTGTGCGCCAGAAGCTCCACTTCCACGTCGCTGGGCCGCAGCTGCCACAGTAGTCCTGGCACCGGAGAGGCGGGGCACCGTCAGTCTCCAGTCCCTGGCAAGGGACCTGCACCCCTTCACCACCCCCCTGCAGAATGTCAGGCGGTGCCAGGGTCTTTCTCTGCAGGCTGTGGGAAGCCACGAGGGGTGCTGAGTAGGAAATGGCTGGGTCAAAGCTGAATGTTGGGCGACCCCAACCCGTCAAAGCTCCCAATTACCGAGCACCTGCTCTGTGCCAAACCCGGGGCTGAGACTGGTCACAGGTGTTATCACTGAACCTCTGAGGGGGGCATGATTATTTTATAGATGAAATTAAGGTGGCATCAAGGAACTCTGACCCGAGGTCATTGAGCTGGTGAGTGGTAGAGCCAGGACACAGCTCACATTTGGTACTCTTCAAAATTAAGGCTGCCCTATTCAGTGGCTGAGTCTTAGAAGCAAGAGATGGGCTGTGGCTACGAAGAGTGCAGCAAGGGTTAGAGGCAGCAGCCTGTTAGAGCTGGCTCGTGTCTCTCTCACAAGTGGGCGTGCCCCTCTTCCCAGGTCCAGCGCCAGTGACCTCACACTGGGAGCTTTATGTTGGCCAAGGGCAGGGGTGCTGTTTATACCCCGGGAATGCGCTGATACTGCAAATCAGGAGAGCCAGTTTATAGGCTACCCTGGCTAGAATAGGTAAGGCAAAAGGCTGGCTGCCCAGGCGACATGCACACCATAGGTACTTAATGTATGCCTACTGGTTAATTAGGAAGACTCAGCTCTGCATCATCCCTGGTGACCCTGCCTATCTACTGCTGATTGCAGGACACCCTCATCCCTACTGGGTCATCAGAACAACTGCCTAGGGCTTCTGCATCCACCTTCACCCTCCAGGGCCTCACAGGCAGCATCTACCCACATTGCTTTGCAGAGACTTGGGGACAAGTAGTCCCCCAAATCTGCTAGCCTTCAGACTGACTACACATCTTTCTTCAGTAGTCTCTCCCCTCCGACTCAGCTGCCTCTAACAGGCTTATGGCTGTTGACCCAGGCCTGATATGGCAAGTCAAGGCTCCTAGATGAGTTCTCTCCCTCCCCTGGCCCCTGGCCCCTACCCGCAGTGTGCCAAGTGGTCCCAGAGGTCAGCCGCTCACGCTCCAGAAGCACCGCTCCACTCACGCCCAGCTTGGCCAAGTGGTACAGGGTCTGGCAGCCCAAGCTGCCTCCCCCGATGACTACCACATTGGCTGTGCTGGGCAGAGGCTGGCTGGGGCCTCGGGACACTGCCAAGGGGTCTTGTGCCTCCTTCAGGGTCCGCTGATATGGCACACTCTTCTCAGCTGTGGGGCCAGCTGCGCTGGTCAGGGAGTGCAGTCCCAGACCCTGGACAGGGCTCCAACGAGGGCAGGCAGTGGCTGCATGCAGGGCTCGGCTCAGTGAGGCCATGGGAACTCCAGGCTGCAGGACCACTGGGAGCTAGGGAGAGCCAGGCTGGGTGGACACAGAGGGGACAGAGTGGGGTCTGTGCTCAGTGAGTACCCAGGGGAATATGGGCCCCTGGGGATATGGGGCTCCCTCCTGCTGCCTCCCACAACATTTCATTAATATTTAATTCATTCATTCATTGATTCTGCATGTACACACTGAGGACCTGGTTTACAGCAGGCCCTGGCTGGGCCCAGAGGTGACTGTGGTGGGGGCAGGCCTCTGACAGCCCCCAAAGACACCAGGGGAGACACCAAAGAGGGCCTGTGTGACCTGCAGATGTCCAATATGACACCAGAGGGTGTGGGGCCACCCAATGAGGGAGGGCAGGGAGGATAGAGGGGGTCCAGGACAGAGGACCAAGATCAGCAGACAAGGGCACTCAGGCCCCAAACCGCAGGTGGTAAGAAGTTTCAGGGGGTGGCTGGAGTGCAAAGGGCGTCTGTCCTGCCAACCCCATGGTGTCAAGATGCCTGTGTCCCACAGGGCTGCAGGTTGGGGGCAGGACTAGGGAGGCAGGAGCACCCAAGGAGACAGTGCTGGGGGCTGTGGTGAGGGGATAGTGTCACCTGCACACACAGGGAGAGCAGGAGGAGGGACAGGTAACATGGACAGGGGAGCAGGTGGTCACAGGGCATTGGCAGGTTAACACAGGATACCCAACCCTCAAACCTGGATCCAGCACTTTCCCCCGGGGCAGCCCCTCCCAAGCCCTGTGAGTTGTTTCTGCCTCATCAAATCCAAAGCCCCTGGGTCCCAAGGTGGAAGCTGATAAAATCCAGGTCCCCTTCACCATGACAGCCTGCTGGGAAGCTGGGTTAGGGCCTTCCTCCTTCAGTGTCTCACCCCTTTCCCTCCTTCTTCAGGAAGCCCTCCCAGACCTCCCCAGATGGAAAAGTCTAAGAATAATGCAGCAGGGATCTGCTGGCTAAGGAGAGAAGGTGCAGAGGGGTGTCCCCTGGGGAGTTTCCTCCAACTCAGGAAGGAAACGTTGCCTCAAAGGGGCATCCCTGCCCTTCTACAGGGTCAGGAGGACAAGTGAGAGGGATATGGCTGTGATCCAAAGTGCCAAGGTAGCTGTGCCACCCGCACAAATAGTCACCATTGATGTGAATTAGGCAACCTATTAAGAAAGTCGGCTTCTATGTCCTGATACGTGCAGCCAGCTCTGACAGCAGCTTGGCCAGCATCTCTTTATCACAGGGAGAGGCTCCCTCAAGTGTCCAGCATGCACTAGGGCCCAAGGCCAGGCCCATGCAAATCCAAAGGTCACACAACCTGCCACCCCCTCCGACCACCCTGGGGCCTGGATGTGTGGAAGCTGGGGATCTGCTGGCAGACCCTGTCCCACCTGCACTGTGGGCACTGCCCGAGCCCTTGCTGGGAGCAGAGGTGCAGATTCCCTTCCTGGGCATAGTGGGAGATGTGGGAGGGGCTGGTTCTCATGCATGCTGCCCCACCCCTGCCTAGTGTCCCCCACCCCTGCCCTGCACCCCTTGCCCTCCGTGGAAGGTGGCTGTGATCCAGAAACATGGGGAGGGGCTCCAGGAAGGTGCTGGCAGGAGTCTGTCCCCAGCTTCCTGCTCTCGGCTGCTCTTCACCCATAGTCTGACAGCGGCCTGCTTCTGCCCACAGGTGGCCCTGGCCAGGGAGGCTGTCCCCTGCATGCATCTGTGCTCACCTTCAGTACTTGAAGGTCCTTGGTCTTCCAGGAGCCCTCAAGAGTGCTGTTCTAGACGGGGAAAGTTGGCCAGATGTCGTGGCTGAAGAAGGCTCTCTGAGGCTGGCCCCTGCCCCCACACCCACTAGGCGCTGCCCAGGGCTCAGCACACCTGGTCTGCCCCAGAACAAAAGCTTCCCCCTCACCACCCACCCAATCCCAGCTATGCACAGCATGAACACAGCTGGTTTGGGAAGCTGCCATGCACCCCTCCTGCCTGCTGACCCGTGGGCTCTCCTGGCCTTGGGGCTGCAGCTGGGGACTGGCAGCTGCCCCAGCGAGGGCAGCCCCAAAGCTTCTCCCACCTCCTGGAAGCAGCTGCTTCAACACCAACCTGTTTTCCCGTCCCCTCCAACTCTCCCCCACCCCGAGGCAGCCTCTCAGGAGTGAGGACACTGGACAGCCCTGGCTTGGGGTCAGGCAGATGGGTGGGGGCTTTGTCCCAGGACTGAGGCCTTGAAGACACTCAGCCCCGCAGAGCAGACTGTCCCTTCCTGCAGGCTGCAGGGGGATGAAGGGTCAGGTGAGGAAAGTCCCTGGCACAGCCTTCCCCTGTGGAGGAGGGCAGAGGGGGCGCTGAGGCCCTGGCTGTCCACTCCACGACGACCCAGCAGCCAGAGGCGGAGGCGGTCTGCCAGCTCCGCCAACTCCGGGCCAGTCCCGGCCCCACCCACGGGGGGGGGGGGATTACCTCCAGGAGGGCCTCCTCAGCCCCCTTGGCCCTGACAGCCAGAGCCCAACCCGCCTGGTGGCAGTGGCGCTATGGTCGCCTTCTTCCTTCCCAAGCAGCGGCCGGGCCGGAACCCAGGGCAGCCCCCGCCCCGGCCTCAATGCCTGCCGCATGTCACCGCCCAGATGTGGGCGGGGACGCACCACCCACCACCAAGGCTCCTCCGCCAGCAGGGGCAGCACCCAAGAGGACCCCCTGACTGCGGCAGAGCAGGGCTGTGAACCCTGAGCCCCAGCAACCCTGGGCGACCTGATAGGTGACCTCCCCACCTGACGCTCATTCCTTTGTCTGTAAAACAGGGCTACAGAGCTGCCGCGGTGCACCGGTGAACCGTGCACCCTTCCTGCCTGCCTGAGCCTGCCAAGCTCCCCACACCTCAAAGGAGCCCCGCATAGGCCTGCGGGCAGAAAGTGCAACGCTGTGCTGGGCCCTCCGCTGCGGACCGCCCCCCTTAGGGAGGGGCGAGCACTGCCTTCTGAGGCAGGTGAGAAGGTCTAGGTCAGCCTCCTTGGGGCGCTGCTCCTGGGCTGTCTGCGCCCGATCCAGGTCCCCCGCGTTCCTCCTGCCCTCCTGTGCTTAGCCAGTGGCCTTGAGCCATTTGCTCTTTTGCTGCACAGCGACCCTCCCCCCAGGGCAGAGATTCCTGCCTCCATTTCATGTGAGAGGACACCAGAGCCCAAAGAGGAGAGCCAGCTTGCCTCCGGAAGCTGCAGTCTGACTCCAGGTCTAGGACAGGGTGTCCAGTCCCAGGCAGAAGCAGACACTCAGAGGAGGGGCCCAGAGGAAACACAGAAAGAATAAGTATGGAAAAAATGTCCCAAGAGTCAGAATAGAGGCTGATATAAAACAGGACCTCCTTCCCCCACTGCATCCAAGAAAAGGCTAATGAAATTGTGGCCGTAACATATTATGACATGATATGCCAGCTGCCAATACAGAATGACCATAGCAGTGACACTACTGTAATTCCTACTGGTCAAACAATTGTTCCTTTTCGCACTCAGGCCATGTGTCTTGTTGCCACGCTGTCTTCCTCTACATTTATGGAGCACCTAATGTGTACAGAGCATGGCTGGGACCCTTGCAGAGCTCAGGGTCCAGGAAGCAGGCAGATCCAGGGGGAGGTCAGATGGCCACAGGCTGTCTGTGATGGAGCTGCTCCTGAGCAGGGGAGCCCAGGAGGGCCTACCCATGTGCTGCCCTGAGAGCAGAGACCACTGCTTGTTCCCCAGAGCCCCTTGAGGAAAGTCTGCCCTGCCAGTTTGAGACCTCCGTGGGGGTCTTGGGGCAGGAGAGACTAGCCTGGCTTCTCTTCCAGTGGCTCAGCCTGGCCCAGCAGCCTGGATAGGGCCATGTTCACTCAGTAGGATAAAGATTGGGTTAGAGAGGGTGAAGAAAGAGCTTGGCCCGAGTCCGCCTGGGAGCCCTGGGTATGGGGGTATGTGGGCAGGAGACACAGCAGTCACCACAGTCTGGGGCAGCAGCCAGGCAGCCCACACCTCTCCTGGCCCTGTACTCAAAGACAAGCAGCAGCTGTTGCAAAATTGTCAAAACCCAAGCGGGCAGCACAATCGCCCTGAACTTTGGACAAGGGGAGGTGGCTGGGGGCCTGGTCAGCTGTGTCAGCACTGTAGGGTCTGTCCTCCACCAGAGCCACTGCCACCCTCCCAGGTACAAACAGGTGGAAAGGCTGTCTCTCCTGGTATTGGAGGTCACAGCTCTGGCCAGGGAGGCCAAGACAGGATCCTACTGCCAACATAGGTGACACTTGGCTGGTCTCATTGCCTCTCCCTTTGCAGATTCAGTTTCCCCATCTGGGAAGTACAGGCTAGAATCCCCACAATTAGTTTCATGGAAGTTTTGTAAGTTTCCCTGAGTATTATTACACTCTGCTTTTCATGCACTTTGAAGAAAACTGCTGCAAATCTAAGTCATGGTTGATGCTTCATTCAGGGGTGAGGGGCTCCTCTAGGCCCACAGCCCTCCCCAGCCCCAGCCTGGAGATCTGAGTGGCAGAGGCCAACTCTGAGACTCTTTCCTCTGGATCCGGCTGGCCCTTGGCCCCTACTGTTGGCCAGGCTCCCAGGACACAAAGAGATGTCCTCAGGCCACCCTCTGAGGGGGTAGGAGTCCAGAGTGGGACAGAGGAGAACTGGGGGAACAGGCTTTTCCACCAAGTTCTGCATGCAGCCCTGCAAAGGGGAGCAGCAGACACCACACGCCGATCCAAACAAGAACCACGCTGACATCCTGCTGACAGAGCAGAAGGTGATGCCCAGCACCTCCAAGGGCCTGGGGGGCAGGCAGCGTGCTGTGTGCCCACTGGAGAGATGAGAAAACTAAGGCAGAACACAGCCAACAGGTGCCAGGCTCAGGCAATTCACAGGCCAAAGAAATTTCCACAATAATTTTCAAAGACTGAGTTTTTACACTGCCACGATTTTGTTTTTTCAATAAGAAACTTAAAGGAAAACTACCTAGAGTACCCCCCAAGATTTCATGAAGACAGAATGTTTTGTGTCCCCTGCCAAACAGAAGGGATACATGATCCTTTCCCAGAGGCAGGTGGGGACACCCTCCACCTGACACCCACAGGCAGAGGCAGGTGGAAATGACTTGGGACCTGTGGCCAACAACATTCTCAGGAATAAGCAGCTGAGAAGGCCCCCACCTGGCACAGTGGGCAGCTGCAGAGGCCCAGAGCACAGGAGCTCCTGGGCAGATAGCCGCTCCTCAGCAGAGCCGCCACTTCCCTCACGCTGTGAGCAAAGCCAGCATGGCCAGAGGAAAATGGCGTCCCCCACCCCTCCATGCTGAGGTTTTGCTAGGCAGCTGCCAGGCGTGCTTCATAAATCATCTCGGGGCACTGTCTACAGCTGCAGGCACTGGCCCTCTCCAATAGGGGGTCGGGATGTGAGCTTGGCAGGATATCCTGCATGCAGAGGGTGGCTCAGGGCTGTCCCCAGGCCGGGGCACATATCCCCACTCCACATGGGGGTGCTGCAAGGGAAGAATGAAGCAGCAACTGCTAAAGTTGGAGGCCAGCTCAGCCAGGGTCTGAGACCCCCCCCAGTACTGTCCAGACCCTGGGTCATCATGCAAACCTTCCAGGGCTCTCATACCAGCTGCTGGGGGTAGGAGACCCCAGGCATAACCCTAGAAGACTCCAGGTGCTCCCTCACTTCTCCACCCACGACGGGCCACACCTAGGTAGGGCAGGTCTTGTCCACTAGGCCAGTCTGGGAGCTTTGCTGGAGACACCCGGGTGTTGCCCTCTCAGTCTGGCTGCAGGAACTCCTGCAGGAATTGTGGGTCTCACGGGTTACAGAGGGCGGGAAGATTGTGCAGAGCTTCCTTGGGGACCCGGGATCTGAAAGCCCTCCCAGGGACCTAGAAGAGGTCAGCCACCTGACTGTGAGTGGGGTCACCAGTTACCCCAGGCCATCAGCCTTGAAGGAGGCTGAGCTTTGGTGGAAGTATCGCCCCCGGTGGCCACACATGAGTACTACAAGCTGGGGAAGATGGACAGAGACCTAGGAAGGGACTGGCAGACAGCTGGGCTGATCTCCCTAGAAACTAAAGCCCAGCTCCGTTGGGCCCTGTGCTGTCCTCCAGGCCACACCAATAGGGGGCTGCAACCTCAAGGAAGTCACCTCCACCAGGGATAAAACCCACTTGATCATGGCACTGCTGAATTTGGTTTGCTAATATTTTGGTGAGAATTTTTGCATCTATATTCATCCAGAATATTGGCCTGTATTTTCCTTTTCTTGTAGTGTCTTTCTCTGGCTTTGGTATCAGGGTAATGACATTTCAAAGTGTCCTCGCCTTTGCAAATCTTTGGAAGAGTTTGAGAAGGACCGGCATTAATTCTTCCGTAAACGTTTGGTGAAATTTGCCGGCAAAGCCCTAAGAATCTGGGTTTTCTGTGTTGGAGGGTGTTTGGTCACTGATTCAATCTCCTTACCCATGATCGATCCTTTCGGATTTTCTTTTTTTTCATGATTCAGTCTTGGTAGTCTGCGTGTTTCTAGGAATTTATTCATTTCTTCCAGTTTATCCAATTTGTTAGCATGTAATTGTTCATAGTTGTGTTATTATTCTCTGTATTTCTATGGTACGTTTTCAAGTTTCTTCTTTCATTTATAATTTTATTACCTATTTCAGTCTATTCTTAGTTTAGCTACAATTTTACGGATTTTATTAATGTTTTCAAAAAATGTAACTCTTAGTTTTGTTGATCTTTTCTCTTGGCTTTTTTTTTGTTTTTAATCTGTATCCCATTTATTTCTGCTGTGATCTGTATTTCCTTCCCTCTGTTAATTTTGGGCTCACGTTTTCCTTCATTTTCTAGTTCCTTGATGGGTAAAGTTAGGTTGTTTACTTAAAATCTTTTTTTCTTAATGTAGGCATTTATTACTATAAACTTCCTTCATCAAGCTGCTTTTGCTGCATCCCGTAAGAGTCGGTATGTTGTGTTTACTTTTTCATTTGTCTCAAGATAGTTTTTTATTTCCCTCTTGATTTCTTCTTCTATAAGAGGAGAAACAGCCTCAAACCCCATCAGCGTAGTTGTAAAAGTTATTTAATGATCTAACTAGTTATCAATTATGTCAACCAGTACTCCCCTGATTCTAATACCTTGAAGGTCAGGAAGACCATGGGATGAAGAAAAAAGAACAGGTGAGGCTTGGCACCTGTGCACAGTGGTTACAGAGCCAGCCACATACACTGAGACTGGCAGTTTCGAGCCTCGTCCGGGCCAGCTAAACAATGACAACTGCAACAGTAAACAGCCAGGCGTTCCGGTGGGCGCCTGTAGTCCCAACTACTTGGGAGGCTGAGGCAAGAGAATTGCTTAAGCCCAAGAGTTTGAGGTTGCTGTGAGCTCTTGACGTCACAGCACTCATACTAAGAGCAACATAGTGAGACTGTCTCAAAAAAAAAAAAACACACACACACACACACATACACAGGTGAAAGGTGTACAGATTACCAATGTGACAATGAGTCCTATAGCTAGAGATCAGAGGGCCAGATGATGTATAGTAACTTTGCTGAAGATGGTAACTTTGGGGGAGGGCATAAAAACTCTGTGAAACTCTCTCAAAGTAAGACAGGCTTTCAGAATGTCTTCCTTGTCTTCTGGGATTCTGAATCGTGGTAATAAAGGACAACTTTGACTCACACAAGTGTTTGGCTCTTGCACCTGGTCCCAGTGCCCTGATTACACTTCTATTCATTGGTTATTCAGGGGTGTGATGTTAAATTTCCACATATTAATAAATTTTCCAATTTTGCTCCAATTATTGATTTCTATTTTTATACCACTGTGGTCAGAAAAGATACTTAATTTCAAGCTTCTTAAATTTGGAAAAACTTGTTTTGTTACCTGATATATGATCTATCATAAAGGATATTCAATACACACTTGACAATAATGTATAAATTCTGCTATTGTTAGATAGACTGTTCTGTCTGGTAGACCCATGTAGTCTATATACTGTGCCTCAAGTCCACTGTTTTCTTATTTATATTCCATCTGAATGATCTATCTGCTGTTGGAAGTGACTTGCCCACTATTATTATACTGTCTGTTTTCCCCTTCATTTCTGCTAATATTTGGTTTATATATTCAAGTGCTCCCATCCTGGCTGCATACATATCTGCAGTTAGAATCTTTTGATGAATTGGCTTATTTATCATTATATAATAATCTTCTTTCTCCTTGTAATAGTTTTGGCTCATAATCTATTTTTTCTGATAGAAATATAGCCACCAGCTCGGTGTCTGTGGCTCAAGTGGCTAAGGCACCAGCCACATACACCTGAGCTGACAGGTTCAAATCCAGGCCGGGCCCGCCAAACAACGATGGCTACAACAACAACAACAACAAAATAGCTGGGCATTGTGGTGGGTGCCTGTAGTCCAAGCTACTAGTGAGGCGGAGGCCGGAGAATCGCTTGAGTCTAGGAGTTGGAGGATGCTGTGAGCAGTGATGCCACGGCACTCTACCCAGGGCAACAGCTTGAGGCTCTGTCTCAAAAGAAAATTGAAAAAATTGAAAAAAAAAAAAAAGGAATATAGAGTGGCGCCTGTGGCTCAAAGGAGTAGGGCGCCGGCCCCATACACTGGAGGTGGTGGGTTCAAACCCAGCCCCAGGCAAAAAATGCTGGAAAAAAAAAAAAAAGAAGAATAGAAATATAGCCACCAATACTGGTGCTATCCTTTGGTTTCCATTGGCACAAAATATGGGTTTTTATTCCTTCACGTCAGCCTATGTGCATCCTCAAAGCTGAAATGAGTCTCCTGTAGACAGCATATAGATGGTTTTTGTTTTTCTCCTATACAATCACTCTATAGCTTCTGATTAATCCATTTACACTTAAAGTAATTACTGATAGGTAAAAAGGGACTTACTACTGACATTTGTTGTTTTCATTGTTCCCTTTCTCTTTTGCTGTCTTCCTTTGTGAAATAAAGAGGTATGCATCAATTCCTTTACTTTTTTGTTCATCTACTATAGGCTTTTTTCATTCTTTCTTTTTTTTATTAAATTATAGCTGTGTACACTAATGCAACCATGGGGTATAATGTGCTGGTTTTATATACAATTTGAAATGTTTTCATCAAACTGGTTAACATAGTCTTCATGGCATTTTCTTAGTTATTGTGTGAAGACATTTATATTCTACTCCTAGTAAATTTCATGTGTACCCTTGTAAGATGCACCATAGGTGTGGTCCCACCAATTACTCTCCCCCTCCACCCATCCTCCCCTCTTCCCTCCCTATCCCCTTTTCCCTTCTTCTTGGGCTATAATTGGGTTATAGCTTTCATAAGAAAGCTATAAGTTGGTTTCATAGTAAAACTGAGTACATTGGATACTTTTTCTTCCATTCTTGAGATACTTTGCTAAGAAGAATATGTTCCAGCTCCATCCATGTAAACATGTAAGAGGTAAAGTCTCCATCTTTCTTTAAGGCTGCATAATATTCCATGGTGTACATAT